>NW_023591320.1:0-42594 GCF_014843425.1 Jatropha curcas | reverse complement strand
GAATTAATCTAAATAAATATTATTGATTATGTTTATTAAATTAACCTAGACTAAGTTCTATGAAATTTACCGGACAGCACTCCCTGAAAATTGGACTATCTACATGCTCAAATATCACAATATTATTATATATTTATTTATCAATCAATGCACACAGCCCATCCATCGGGCAATCAAATCAAGTCGAAAGTTTCCATCCTCCATTAATAGATATCACCATCAACCATAACTTGCAAATATTAAAAATAACCTTCACTTGTCCAAACAATATTAACAATCATTCTTGATTCAAGGTATAAACATCATATTTATTGTTATTAAAACTCTATACTTAGTTCACTAAACTAATGCATACTTTAAGTAACCCCAACTCGGCAAATTAAACATATAATTAAGGCCATCAAATTTTTCTGTCTTTGACATAAAATACAACTTCTAGATATAGCTAAGCGTTTTATATTTGATTGTTATTTAGCAAAGATATTGTTATCACGGTAACCGACATAGAAGTATTAATATATCAATACATCAATATATTATTTCCATGCCGATATCAATAAAATAGGTAACGAAGTATCCGAATAGCATGCTGCCCACCAACATAAATAGTTTTCCTTAACTTAAAGCTTATACCCGCATAAAGAACTGGTTATACGAAACTTACACATACTCATGACCAGGCCAAACATAAATTCAAAGAATCAACTCAATAGAATAAAAAATTATTAATATTAGGATAATTAATTTATATATATTCATAATAGATTAATTGGCTGGAGTTTCATAAATATTTTCCCGAAATTTTAACTGTTCATCAAATCGAAATTAATCCGATGATATATTTGGGCTAAAGCCCAACCTCGGCAAACTTGGGCCTCGAATTGAAAATTGGTTTGGATATTTATAGCCCATATACGTTGAAATCGAGAATTTTTTGAATTTAAGTAAAAATTCAAAAAGTTTCGGAATAATTCGGGTAGTATTTCAATCTCCCTCCTTAAGACCATTCGTCTACGTTGAAATCTAGTAGGAGAAGAGTAAGATGGATACATAGGGAATTTAAGGTCATAGAATTATTCATCACTAGGGAGATAGCTCAGAGTAGGATATAAATGAACCGGAAGAAAGAAAAGGTCGTATTCTAATTGTACATTCTACCATTAACATCCTATTATAAGTGCACTAAGACTTAACTTAACAAGAACCGAACTTATTACCCAAATCGATCTCCAAGTATAGTTATTCAGACAAGCTACTGAATCTTTATCATCTTCTTTGAATAAAATATTTTAATCTTAAACCGGTTAGCAGTAGGTTGCAAACATTTATAATGATATGTATAATATATATATATAAGTATATATTATATATATATATATTATATTAATATATTATATATATATTAATATCAAGATTATATGATTCATATTGAAAATTTTAAAACATTCCTTCATGAAAACAGCATATAATTTACCAAAAAGCGATTAATTGAAATTTGGATTTTATATAATAGTGATAAAAACTATCCTCATTTAATTTATCATAATATAACTGTACTAACTCCTTAATTGATCAAAAATTCAAAACTTATTATTCAATTCAAAACTTTAAGAAAAATCGTCTGCGACTTCCGTTGTCTATTAATAAATCATAGGCACTTCGAATAACTGTAACTTTGTTATCTCATTATACAGGATTTACGATTGTCCTATAAAATCTTTTTACCATAGACATAGTTAATACTGTATATTACTCCTAGATCAACTGCAGGCCCCTAGTTATTTCACTCCTATAAAATTTTTACAACTCTTCCACTATAACCAGCCGCGTCTCTTCCATGGTACTTATTACCTTAAAAGTTATCTTAATACTTACCACCTACAAATCAAGCTTTCCAATTAATAACTCTTTTTTAATAGTTCGAATTATCAGTATAAACCAAATCTCATTTGATACTTTCCCATTGTGCTTATGTTGCTAATTAAGCCATTCTAGATAATATTAGATTATTCTTATTAGTTAATTTCGTTAATTAATCATTGTTAATCGTGATCTATCTATCACGCAAATTTCAATCTAAAACTTTATTACTTATACTCTAAAATATATGCTTATCATCTAATAACAACATAATACAATAGTCTTTCTCTATAAAAAAAATTCTTAGTCTGACCTAATGCTATCTATAACACCGCAAATATCACATCAAATCAATCTCATTAGCTTTTTATCGCCTAATGCATATTACTAATAACTTCTCACTTTTCATGTCCATATCATGGACTGAATTTATCTAAACTATAAGTCTTAACATTTAAAATTTAAAAGTCTTAATTAGCCATACGTCTACCTATCACTAACTGCAGAGTCAACTTTATAGTTAACTTTACTATCTCATTTATCCCTTATCAAACATATAATTCTCATTATTCAAGTCGAGTAAGATATTTAATAAATTACTTTGTTTTGTCCTACACTTGCTCCTAGCATATATTTACAACTTTGGGTTACTGGAACCCTACCCCCAAAATGTCATAGGCATGATGATGCAATATGAATAAAGGACGAAAATGGGCACGTTAGAATGTGTGAGTCCAGCCCACTATGTAATTAATTTTAAGGGTAACTAGGAAAAAACCCTAGAAGTGACTCACAATTTAATTAAGCCTAGTTTACTAGATAATTATCCAATGTTTAAAGGCACAATCTACGAACACGAGGTGGATCCCGAGACTATGTCATGCTGATAAACTAACCGATGATGAATGCTTTGCAAGAGTGAATGAATGATTAATGAAAATGTTTAAGTGATTTCGACTTAGCACACCCGGGGTAAATCCCGAACGTGCCTACGTACTTCCGTTTGAATGGAAGATCCAAGTCAAACGTTTCGATAGGCCTTATTTAAAAGGCTTGAAGGTGTATGCATATAATGCATGAGTTGTGATGGGTGTAGCTTGTGCATAGAGTGTGGTAATGCTTTGTGCATGAGTGTGTAATGATTTGTGCATGAGTGGTGGTGTATGCTTTGTGCATGAGTGTGTGTAATGCTTTGTGGCATTTTAGTTTAGGCATATTATGCCAAAGATTGATTGAAATTTTTAGGCATGTTTGACCAAAAATGTTGATTTTATGGCTTTTAGCCAAAATTGAATTTGATTTTAGGCAATTAGTTGCCAAAAAATTGTTGATATTAGGGGCGATTTTACGCCAAATGGTTTGAATTTAAGGCTTTGGCCCAAAATGTGTTGTTTTTAGGCAATTAGTTTGGCCAAATGTGACGATTTAGGGTCTTTAATGCCACGATATATTAATATAATCGGGCGTTCGAGCTTAATCAAATTTATTGTTCGATATACGTGATTGATTTAAGGCTTTTAAGCACAACATATTATTGATTAAATTGGACTTAAAGCCGGATTTTGTTTGGAAAATAAGGCAGTTGGACCGTAGTTATTAATTAACTAGGCTCTTATAGCCAAATTGATCGGATTAAGCTTATACCACGATTATTAATTAAACCGGAGCAATTTAAGCTTAAATTCAATTTCTTGAGGCAATTTTGTTTGCCTAATGATGACAATGGATGCATTTATGCAGTTGTAGAAATTAATTAGGAGTAGAAGAGAAGCATGCATAGAAGTGCTAAAATTAAATAGGCGAGTTCGTTTACGTACCTGAATTTTAAATTCGGAAACCGCATTCTTACCTACCAAGAATTAAAGCTCCTCGTTTGGAATTAATTAACTTTAATTTGTTTATTTTCGTGTCCAAATAATCACACAAAAATGCAATAAAATTAAATTAAATGCAAAAGCGGTAAAAGAAAATCGCAAGGAGCGTGGGAGGGAGAAAAGACGTCCGTCAACACAGACAGGGGTGTCAAAAATGAAGGGGGAGAGGCCATTTTATAGGCCAAAACGGGTTCGCCGGCGGCGGAGGTGCCGCCGGTGCAGGTGGCAAGGTGCCACGGTGGCCAGGAGCACGTGCTCGGCAGCGGTTACTTGGGCTTTTTTCCAACTTCCGGAGGAGTTTTTCCGGGAGTATTCGGGATACTCCGAAAATATTCGGGACCTGATTCCATTAAGAATCGTTGTGACATTACCGAACGTTTATAAGTACATATTGGCATACTTCCTAAATGTCAAATGGGCCTCCGGTCCGCGGACTTTTTGACAGTTGCTGCGCAAGTCAAAAGTTGCTGTAGCAAAGTCAAACAAATTGAGCAACGGTCACTTGTAGCAGGCAATGCTTTCCTCACATTTAAAGAGTTTCACAATACATGTTATTCCACACTGAGACCTCAAAAATTTTAGAGTATATCAAGCTTGACCCCCCACTTGGCCTATCCAAAAATAGATTTTATGAGAGCCAGTGGCTATTATTCTTGAAGGTAGCAAATTTTTGAGGATGGGCCAGAGAGGGGAAACCCCGCCGATTGGATTTTTTTTTTTTTTTATTTTTTTTGTACTGAACATCCTGTACTAAAACTTTGGACTATGCTTCTCACTGTACTCTGATATACTGAATATTTTAATTTGTACTTGCACTTGGTTAGTACTGAAAATATGTATGCATGTTATATAATTTGTATTTGAAATAAAGGGACTATCATCATTTCCAAGCTTATGGGCAAAATTTTTTTTTATATTTTTTTTTTTATTTGATCTGTCCTTTGATAACAGAAAAGGATCTATTACTAACATTACAGGTTTGGTTTAAAGGATCACCATCCAGTGGTTGCTTGGTTCACTACTTTACTGCCTTATAACCCTGTCACAGTAATCGCATGCAAGGAGGATCATTGAATTCACACATCCTCCAGCTGATGCATGGACCTCATGGCTATTGATTGGATCCAAAATGAAGGTGACTGTAGGTTCGTACCACTGGTATGGCCTTACCCGCTTTTATCAGTGTATAGCTCATCGCCATAACTCAGGTTTAACATTACTAAGGCCTTACCCAATTGTCTTGGTAACTGTGCTTCGCGCGTTATAGATAAAATGAAAAAGAAATGGGAATAGACAGACTGTAACCGATCAGTGGAATGACTCATTAATATTGATTCAACCATTACTTCTCCAGGGAGAATACCCTTGCTCAGTCCTGTAGACTTTTGGTTAAGAGACCATCAGATGGTTAGGCCTTTAAAACCTAATCCCTGCTGGATGTTCAGACTTCTCCTGAAAGTAATCGGGTCCTGGTCATGACGTTGTCTGGCCAGTATAAAAAGCTAAGGAAGCGAACGCCATTGCTGAGTGCACTCGAGGGTTTGGACTCAGGCTGACGCTGGTGATGGGATTAGGCTAGATGGAGGAGTCATGTTTGGTCTCCTCGGAACAGACGAGGCTAGGAGGAGTTCAGCAACTGGGGAAATGACTCGAAGGACGTTGCCCCAGAGGCGACGGGGTTACCTAAAGACATCTGATAGGCTTTTTGGACTTTTTGGTTGGTTTGGCTTTGTTTTTAACTCTTATTTGACTTTGTTGGGAGACTTTTTTGGCTTTGATTTGGGTATTATTTGGAATTTTTGGCTTTAGATTTTTTGGATTATGTCCTATTGGACATTGGACTTGCATTATTTATTTTTTCATTGAGTTTCTTTGAGCTTTCTGCTTTAACTTATGAATTGTTTGGACTTTATATGACTTTTAAATTGGGTCATAGCCATTTGATCTTTTAGGCCTTTCCAAGCATTCTTTCCAACTTCATATTATTACAAGCTCTGAAATTTTTGCAAAGCGCGCCTCGCGTCAGTTTTTTCAACTTAAGCGAAGCTACCCTTTTTGCCTAAGCCGCCCTTTTCGGGTTTTAAACTTAGCGGGCCCCCGATTGTTTTGCCTAAGCCAGCCCATTATTTTCGGGTTTTCGACTTAGCAGGAGTTTTCTCTTCTTTTTTTATTTTATTTTTATCCCTTTTTTTTAATTGTTTGGCAAGGAAGAAGAATTATGGAATGATTTTCATTAATGTTTAGACGGTACCCATGAGGGTTGCCTACTATCTCACGATACGTAATTTCTTTTTTTCCAAAGAGAATCAGGTCATGTGTAAGTTTATATTACATTATGCAAATGCTTTTACACAAATATCATCTTTAATAGGATCTAAATTACAACACGATATCAGTGATTCCAAACCATCAAATCAAGTTCGATGACGGCTCGCCGGACTAATATTTTCCTTCACACCATAGGGTCCAAGCCCATGAAGGACGAACTTCCCACGGGGTCCTATGATTTGGCCTGTCCTAATCTCCTTCAGGACCAAACAACCTTCTTCCAGTTTCCGGTCTTTTGACCTTCTTATTAAAATTTCGTGCCATTCTTCTCTGGTAGAACTTGAGTTTGGTGGATTGCTGTTGCAGTCAGCCTTTCATCCATACCCAAGAGTTGCAAGTGATAATCTTAGCCCAGTCTGCTTCGGCTGATTCTGGGCTTTCCTGGATAATTCTTGCCGCTCGACTGAACTTCCAGCTCATAGGCAAACACTGCTTCATGGCCATATATCAAAGAAAACGGAAGTTGCTCCGGTGGGCGTTTCTAATTGAAGGTCCTATATCCCCATAAAGGCATCGGTAACTGTTTCGTGCAAGCTTTGTGCTTTTTTAACCGTCCTTCTGCAAATGACCTTTTTATAGCCTTATTGCAGCTTCTAACAGCCCCGTTTGTTGTGGACGATAGGGTGAGGAACTTATGGATGTTTGGATTCTTGTTTCTTTCAAACAAATTAGAAAATCACTCTGAAAAGTGAGACCATTATCCGTGATGATCTGAAATGGTGTTTCCGTACCGACAAGGATGTTAGTACGGACAAACTGTGCTGCCTCTTGGCATTTAAAACTGAATAAGAAAGGCTGCCTTGCGATCCAACTGGTGAAATAATCTACAGCAACCAAGATGAATTGATGGCCGTTAGAGGCCTTTGGGTGGATTTTTCCGATTACGTCTATGCCCAAGTTTGCGAAAGGCCATGGTGAAGCAATAGGTTTCCAAATGACCGAAGCTGTCTTTGGCAAGCTTAGCAAAAAATTTGACATTCGGACACTTCTGGCGCGTGCCCTCACGCAATTTTGCAAATTCATGGTTGACCAGTAAATAACCCTAGGTTGCACGTTTTCCGAGCCAAAGGCTATCCCGTGCCATGTGTGGCCAGACTCCCCATTATGTTAGGGAATCCATGATGGTTGAGCTTCTTCCTCATCAAGCGCATCTTAGGTGCAGGCCGCCTTCCGCAACTTCTCTTGTAAGCAGAAACACCCCCAGTAAGGAAATATCCGATGCTAACTGTCTCAATGTCCGGTTGATGCAGTCTTGGGTGGATCCCTCCCAGGTAAGCTTCATTCCTGAAGATATTCTGTATATCCAGTACCAGGGCTTGTCCCATCAACCAATTCATGATATGTGGCGGCTGTTTTCTATAGCCGCAACTGTCAAAGGTGAATGACTCGGTCTCCTTCTACATTGACGCATAGAGCTAAAGTAGCTAAGCATTCTGCGAACTGATTTTTGGCTCGCGGCAAGTAGTGGAAGGATAATCCTCAAATTGCTGAGGCCAATTCGTGCAAGCGTTGTAGGTTAAGGAACGCAAACGCTCTTCTTTAATTTTCCATTCCTTAAAGCTTTGGGAGACTATTAAGTTGGAATCTCCGAAAACCTTGAGGACTTTTATCTCTTTTTTCTTAGGGCTGCTTCTACTTTATGCAAGCTTCAATACTCGGCTATCATTGTTGGGGCAGTCGAAATCTAATTTGACAAGCGATTGGAATGGTATTCTTCCATAAGGAGTTTTGAAAAATAGACTCCAAAACCCCATTTTCCATGGTAGTTTCGAAGCTCCATTTCAAAGTACATTTCCCCAGACTCAACTTTCCAAGTTCACCAAAGTCTTCAATACAGGAATTCTAGACCTCCGGCAATTTGGGTCTTTCGACCGGTAATTTGCTAGTTGAATCAGCCAAGGCTCCCGCCTTTCCCGCCTTTTTTTCGTTGTACAAATTTTAAATCATAAAGCTGCGAGCAGGCTCCGACACCCACTTAGCCATTTTACAGTCAAGAAACCGGCCTCTCCATAAGGAATTTTCCAAGGGGTTTCGGTTTTCAGAAATGACGTAGGTGGTGTAGGACGAGAGGTAGTGCGGCAGCTTTGGTACAGGCCAATACCAGAAGCCAAACACAACTTCTCTATCTTATGTATTTTAGCTCAATATTCTAGCATACCTCTGGGCTAAGGTTAATACACGGCATTTTTCTCTACCCTTGTATCTTCTGCTTGTTGGTAGCATTGCAGCCCATCGCTTCTTCTGTACTGATAGGTAACAACAGCAAAGGCTTTCCTGCCTTGGTGGCTGTAAAATGGCGGGGATAATAGATATTGCCTTGACTTTGGTTCGAAAGCTTTCTGACAATCCCTCATTCCATTGTTACGGCTACTCCTTTTTTCTGAGTAATTTTGAAATCGGACCCACAAGTATCAGCCAATTGATTGAATGATCGGCTGATGTAAGCTGTAGCCTTCTAAGAACCCGAACTTCTTTTCCGTCCTCTGGTGCTGGTGATTTTTTTTTTTTTTTTTTTCCATAACGGCTTTTGGGCTTTTGAAGATCAATTTCTATGCCCTTCCGATGACCATATGCCCCAAGATACTTCGCGGATGTAACTCCAAACAAGACATTTTTTTGCCGGGTTGAGTTTTTAAATTTTGTACTTTCGAAGTCTAAGGAAGACTTCCTCAAGCGCTGGTTGTATGTTCTTTCTGCTGTTTTTGACTTAACGAACCCCATATCTTCCCAACGTACACTTCTACTTTCTTCGTGAATCATGTCATGGAAGATGGTTCGTAGCCAAAATTCCCTTTGATAGGTTGCCCCCGGCATTTTTGAAGCCCAAAAAGGCATGACCCTGTAAAGCAGTAGGTTCCCCCACTTCCGTGATGATGGTCGTTTTCTCTTTGTCTGGCCACATGCATGCAATTATCTTGGTTGTACCCGACAGCAAGATCGGTCAAGGAGACCAATCTCGTGTCCCGCCATTCGGTCTTACCAACAAGTCAATATGCCGGCAAGGGGGAAGTCGTCCTTCCGGACATGCTTATTCAAATCCCGATAGTCACACACAATTCTGACTTTGCCATCTTTCTTCCGGGCAGCTGCCAATTATTTTGCTAACCATGTCGTGTAGGCAATGGGTTCTATGAACTTATTCTCCAGTTGCTTTGGCTACCTCCTCCTTGATTTATTCAAGGGACCATTCTGTTTTAAGCCTTCTTTAGCTTTCTGTTCACCTGGCTTAGCCTCAGGGTATAGCTGGAATCTTAATGCACCAACTATTGCTGGGTCAAATTCCCGTGATGTCACTTGCCTTCCACATAAAGCAATCGGCAAAACTTCTTTAAGCATTCACTGACGCTGTTCCCTGTTCAACACAGTCAGATGCAATGTATGTATGTTCATTTTCTTCTTTGCCAATTATTTATTTTTCTTTATCATTTTTCATTTCATTTATTCTTTTTCATTATTTTTTGCTTGGAGAATGAATTGAAAGAATAGACATGCGGGGTAGTCAAATAATTTGGCAAAGCCTTATTTGAATAATAACGGAATTGTCTTCAAAAATTACATCAAATTTGAAATCTGGGATTTTCAAAAAATCCGACACAGATGACTCAGGAAATGGAACTGGACTTCTGACTCGGTTTCAGACTGGGGTTCAGGCTCAGACTCAATACAAGACTTGAATTTACAGATTTTGAGTCTAGGTTTTGACTTGGGAGGGGGTTTATCAGCAGCGCGCATCCTCCTGCGGGCGTACCAGTTGTGAGAGGGGTCCTTCATTTGGCTGATCAGGCTCAGTAAATCTTGGTCCCCGCATCATTTCCTGTAATTGAATGCAACGCGTCATCAAAGAGACTAGGGCTGCATGAAGTCTTTCCACTTCCATTTCAGTCACTATTTTGGGCTCGTTACCCACCAGACATCAGAGAATATTTCTAACAGCATCTTCTTAGCAGTCGGGCAGTAAAACGGTTCTTGGAAGCTACGATAAGGAATCGTCTCTCCCGATTTGCAGAAGTGACTATTTAAAGTTAAAAAGTGTGATGGCATCTGTATGCTTTTCTTCCTTCCTCTTCTGGTCTTCTCAGCACGGTCTTCTTCAGTAGGCTCATAACCCAACATAAAAGTCCCTTCATTCACTGGGCTTTCCCAAGCTTGCAGCGTGGGGTATGTCTTCCCGGACTTTGCCATATTCATTCCCGGCAGGTAGGACATCTTCAGCATTAAAGGAACTATGCAGTTTATTTGCACCGTCCCGAAATCAAATTGCACCAGTGTCCCGAAATCAAAGAGAATTCGAGAGTTTGCAGTCTTTCCCTCTATGAATTGCACAGTGTCATATTGAAATCCCGAGAGGGGTAAGTTGGCAGTTTCTGGGTTGACCTCAAAGAGAGGCTGGCCCTTTGGCTTCTTGAGCTGACTGTAATCATCTCCCTGGATAGTGATAACCTTGTCCTCATGAGGAAACTTGACCTTTTTTTGACCTTTTGATGCAAAGAGGAAGGTACTGCTTTGGTGTGGTGTATCCATGGCCGCCCTAACAGCAGGTTGAAACTGGTGGGCACATCAATGACTTGGAACAGTACCTCCATTATGGCTGGCCCAATCACTAATTTTAGTGTAACAACCCCCAATCCCGGACCTTGCCATATTCATTCCCGGCAGGTAGGACATCTTTAGCATCAAAGGAACTATGTAGTTTATTTGCACCGTCACGAAATCAAAGAGAATTCGGGAGTTCGCAGCCTTTCCTTCTATGAACTGCACAGTGTCATATTCAAATCCCGAGAGGGGAAAATTGGCATTTTTGACATAAAGGGCATTGTTGTGACTGCCTCCCTCCTTGGGTAAGTCATCATCCGAGAACCCGATGTTTTGCATCTTAGATGATTGGGTGACGGTGGATACCAGCACTTCAGGGCTAACCTCCACCGATGTCTTAAGTTGACTCAAAAGCCTTGCAAAGAGCTTGGCGATGAGGAAAGGACGATGCCAGGAGTTCCCAAATTGATACCTTAGCTTGTGTCTTTTTCAAGTTGTGCAAGTACCGGGTCTTCCTTTGGCTCCTCTGCTCTCTGGTAGGGGTTATTTTGGACTTTGTCCAAGACCAATGGTTCATACTGTCTCCCGCTCCTGGTTATAGCATCGACCTCTTCAGTTAGGTCATCAGGTCTAGGACACAGATTTCATTCATTCCCAGGAATAGGTCGAAAGGATCGATCAATTCCTGGTCAGAAATAATAGCATTCACCCCGTGATTTGGTAAGGGATTAGTGCTAATGTTTGACTTCTCAGAATAATTGAACCATTTCTACCAAGTCCTGGATGTTGGTTCTTAAGCGTCCAGCATGCTTCAAAGTCTATTGCCCATGTGTAGGTGGTATTCACAGTATTCATTGGCTTTGAAATTCCTTGGGTAGGGGTTGGTGGTGGTCTTGCCTCCAAAGGTTGGATGTAGGTTGCTTTGACACTTTCTTCGGAATACCGGAAAGGATTGGCATCCCGAGATCATATATGTCTTCTTGCTGACTTGCCATTTCGCATGTTTCCCATGTTCCCACACGTAAAGGATTCGTGGGGATGCTTTGCCACTTCGTGGACTTTCGGCTGCTAGGTTTTGTATCTCGAGGTTCCCCGGGTCTCTTTCAATTGTCCCATTTTGAAGTAATCTTCTACCTTTCGTAGCGAGTGGCAATGAGCGACTTGGAACGATGGTAGGATTGGTTTGTTAATTGTGTGGTAGACAGCGTAGGTTCTTTTATTAGTCACCTGCTTTTGTTCTGAAGGCCGGTTGATCATTTGGGCGGCCTTGGCCCTCCACCTCGTAAGGAACAAGGAAAAAGGTTCATTGTTCTTTTGCTTGGTGGTTTCCAGCTCTCTCCGAGTAACATCCACCTCCATATTATAGTGATACTGTGAATTGAATGCATTACAGATGTCCTCCTAGGTCTTCATTTTAGACCAATCCAGGCTAACAAACCACCTTAAAGCAGCACCGGTCAGAGATTGTTGGAACAATTGAGCAAGGAGCTCACTGCTCAATCCAAACGGGTTAAGTGCACCCACATACATTTTTAGGTGTGTTTTGGGACAAGTGGTAGTCCATCAAATTTGTCCAATGTTTTGGCATTTTTGAACTTGGTGGTAGTCTTGTTCGGCGAACAGATTGCTTCGGGGAACAGAGACAAGGAGTCCATGTCCACCACTTCTTTGTGTGTTTTAAGGGCAGTAACAGACCTTTCCAACAATTCAAGTTTTTCTCTTATTTTCTGAGCTTCTAACTCAGAAGCGGTTTTGGAGGGCGTGTCCTCCAAGTTAGGGATAGGGTTTGAGGATGCAGATGCAGCACCAGTCCTTGATTGGAGGCAGCATTATCATTTCCCCCAACTGGAGCCTCATTTCCATTACTACCGCCTAGTTCAGCTAATAGAGCAATTCTTTGGGCAACCAATGCCTCATTCATTTTAGCTTCCATTCTTGCTTCCATTTGTTCTATAAGGAGTAAGTGATGCCATTGGTGTAGTTGAAGTTGGTGAGGTCGGTGATAGCACAGTAGGTGTAGCTGGCACTTGAACAAGGGGTACCTGAAAATGTATGTGGGTAACTGGATTAAGGGTATAGTAGTATCAGGGTAGCTGATATGAGAGAGAATGACTCTTTGTCCAACTGTGCATGACCAAAGGAACATTTTATGTGTTCTCCATGTGTTTACCCAATGTTTATGATATGTTGTGAATGCGCACAACAACACATCATAATCTGTTTCAATGAGATGCTTCATATCACGGGGTGCATACAGTCCTAAAGGATAGGTTCTATAGGCTATGACACAAATAGAGAATTGGCTTATAAAGGGACCCAGAATCGGCTTATTAAGGGACCCTTGGAACCCTGATTATGGAATTATACCTAAACCACATGTGAAACAAAGAGTTCGCGTGGTTCCAACGGTACGCATACCCATTGTGCCACCCCAAAAAGGATTTAGGGATGGTTGCGGTAAACAGGAGGACGCTTTGCTGTTCCATCGACATAATCAAAGGAGGGACCTGCCGATCAGCGGCTACTTGCTTATACCAGGACTCAGAAGTTTGAAACAGAAAGAGAAGAAATTCATTTTTGAAGTTCATTTTCTTTTTATTGCAATGGAGAAAAGGAATTCTCAATAGTGCCAAATAAATCAACCAAGTTTATTAATTGTTTCTTAATCACATTAATTGAAGTCCGGGATTTCCATAATTCAAGTATTCTTAAGTGAAAGAACACTTGATTCATATTTAGAGTTAATCCCCTGCAAAACAAAGCATAATAAAATAATTACTTAAAGAAAGGCCGGTTAGTTTTTCACAAACAATGTAGTCCACTTTTATGCAAAATGATTTACATTTTTATCCCCAGCAAGAGTCGCCAAACTGTGAACCCCTTACCCCAAATATCATAGGCATTGGAGAATGGCCATGCCTGACTAAGGGTAGAAATGCACGTTTAGAATGTGCTGATCGCCACCTTGGTTTAATTATTTTTAGGGTAACTAGGAAAAAAACCCTAAGTGACTCCGATTTTAATAAACCTAGTTACTAGATTAATTTAACCAATGTTTAAGGGCATGGGTGTGCAAACCCGGAGATGGATCCCAAGACTATGTCATGCTGATGAACTAACCATGAATGAATGGCTTTTTGCAAGGTGAATTGATGCTAATTGGACCCAAATGAATGTTTTATTGTGATTTTTGATGATTTCGCTTGCCGCTCGGGGTGAAATCCCGAACGTGCCTACGTACTTCCGTTTGAATGGAAGATCAAAGTCCACGTAGTTCGATAGGCCTCCTCTAGAGGGCTTTGAATGGGGATGCTTAATGCATGAGTGTGTGGATGCTTTGTGCATTTTGTTTAGGCATTGTGCCGAAGAATTGATTTTTAGGCATTTGATGCCAAAAGTGTTGATTTTGATGGCTTTGAGCCAAAAGAAGTGTTTGATTGGACTTATTTGTTTGCCAAAAATGAATTAAGGCTTTTAGCCAAAAGAGTTTTGTGATTTAGGTAATAAATTGCCAAAAGTGTTGATTAGGCGAGGGCGATTTGTCGCCAAAAGAAGGTGGTTATTTGAATTATAGGCAATCTGTTGCCAAAAAAAACGTGGTTGATTGAGCCGTAGGCAATTTGTTGCCAAAAAACGTGATTGATTAAGGCTTTTAGCCACAATTATTGATTAATTGGACTTTTTGCCGAACTGTTCGAAATAAAGGCAATTACATCGTAGTTATTAATTAATTAGGCACTTTAGCCAATATGTTCGGAGTTAAGCATTAATGCCACGATTATTGATTAACCGGGCATTTTAGCCTAAACTTATTTACTTCAGGCAGTTTGCTGCCAAAATGATTATGGTGTGAATGCAGTTGTTTAATTAGAATTAGGAGTAGAAGAGAATATGCACAAAATGCTGAAATTAAATTCCCAAAATATGTGTCGGAGATTAAGCTTAACTGCCACGATTATTTATTAATCGGGCCGGTAAACTGGGCGGTAAGCTCAATCTGTTTTTTTTTTTCTCAACAGGAGTTTATTTGCTAAAATAATAACATGGAATCATTTATGCCATTTATAGAATTGTTGTTATAGGCAGCAAGTTAGGAACGAGAAATATGCATGAAGTGCTGAAATTAAATAGGCACAGAGTTTTTTACATACCTGATTTTAATCGGGCCGGCCAACTTCCTTAATTCCAGATTTAAGCCCTCGCTTGGGAATATTAAATTTAATTTAATTTATTTGATTTTACGTGTCCAAATATCACAACCAAAATATAATAAAATTAAATTAAAAATTGGCAAAAATGGTAAAAGAATCGCAAAAGAGCGGGGGGGAAGAGAAAGATCGTCCCAGTCAACACAGAACCGGGTGTCCCCAAAATGGAAGGGGGATGAGGCCAATTTATAGGCCTAAAACGGGCCTAGGGCGGCCTAGGATTGCTGCCACTGGCCCGGCGCGCAGGGTGCCGCCGGAGGCGGGCAGGCAGGTGCCGCCCATAGACCCGGCGGTTAAGGTGCCGCCGGAAGGCGGGGTGGGCAGGTGCGCCACTGGCCGGCGGGCAGGGGTGCCGCCCTTTGGACGGCTGGCGGAACCCTCGGGTCTTTTTCACTCCGGAGGCATTTTTGAGAGTTCCAGACCTTTCAGAAAAATATTCCTGGGACCTGTTTCGCCCAATCCTCGCGACATTCCGGACGTTTGTAGAGTACCAATATTGCGCATACTTTTCGGTTGGAACTTCCAAAATGGCCTTCGGTCCGGCCGGGACAGTTTGCAAAGTCCGGAACAAACGTGAACTTCCAAAATGGCCTTCGGTCCGGCCGGACAGTTTGCAGTCCGGAAAAACATGCTTTTCGAGCCTCAAAATTTGAGTATTCACACCAACCAATTACACTTGAAAAGCACAACAGTAGTTCGCTTATTGGATGCATTGGGGTATTGTAACTGTATCACTTCGACCAGCTACCATAATAGTCACTTTCAGAATCCTTATAGTAGGACCTTTTAATGCATACTCCACTGTTCACTGTTTTGTTACTTGAGTTGTAGTCAAGTGTTTTAAACGTGTAGCCATTGACATAATCTTGAGGCCACCTAACTATCTCTCTAAATGGACCATTTGATATGTCTTTTATTCGACAATCGACCACATTATTCACAGGATCAAAAACCTAAACCTAAAAAGAAATTATTTAATGACTTAATGTCACATGCTATTTAAATTTGAATGTAAAACATAAGTTTTCAAATATTTTTCCTTCAAACTTACATAATTCTTTAACCATGCTGCAAATTCCTTAGTTTTCTTAGTCTCCATTTCTTCATCACTAATATTAAGCTTTTTCTGCTTCAACTGACCTTCAAAGATTCTACATTTATATCATGTATATATATCATTTGAGACTATAGGATAATGTAATTATATAACTAGTAGACGAAAGCGAAATATTAGACTATCTTGACTTACTTTATGAATGGTTCAATCTCATCACAATTTAAAAGAACATAAATGGAGGCTGCATCATATTCCTCATTCGTTAACCACCTACTCTTTTCCTTCCTAGCTGGACGACCATGGTGAGCAAATATAGAAAGGCATCCATCAGGGTGTTCAACTTCACCACCATCGTCATTCTGGTTTACTTGGTTAATTTGTTTTTGAATGTGAGGTTGAAAATAATACGAACAAAATTAGACATTTCTTTAATGAGGTATGGTTCACATATAGAACCCTCCACACGAGCTTTGTTGCTAACCTTTTTCTTCAAATGATGTAAAAACCTAGAAAAAATCATGCAATTATCAAATTCAATTGAGATGTATGGATGGTACCTCTCAAATGGGTACATCCATCTATATTACATTGGACCATCGACTCTTGCTTCATATGGCAAGTGAATAGGAAGATGTTCCATTAAATCAAAGAACCCAGGATGAAATATCATCTCTAGTTTGCAAAGTATTACAACAGTAATCTCCTCTAATTCTTTCATTTGATCTTCTTGCACAATTGTAGAGCATATGTCTTTGAAAAATAATGATACCTCAACTAGTGCATTCTAAACAACCTCAGGCAAGAAGTCTTGAAATGCAATTTGGAAGTAGTCTCTCCATAAAAACATGGCAGTCACGGCTCTTCATCCTAGACAGCTTCAAGTCATTCATGTCAGCACATTAATTTGAAGCATACCCATCAGGAAGCCTCAACTTTCTAACCCATTCACACACCAACTTTCTTTGGTAATCTGTTAAGTGTTTATACTGCTTTTGGTTTAACTGCATTCCCATTGTTCGCTTTTTTCAAGTGCAACTCTAGTCGGTTACAATGCTTAACCAAGTCTTGTCTAGCTTTTTCGTTGTCTTTTGTCTTACCCTTTACATTCATCACAGTATTCAATTCCCATTGTTCGCTTTTTTCAAGTGCAACTCTAGTCGGTTACAATGCTTAACCAAGTCTTGTCTAGCTTTTTCGTTGTCTTTTGTCTTACCCTTTACATTCATCACAGTATTCAATATGTTATCAAAGAAGTTCTTTTCAAAGTGCATAATATCAAGATTATAACGAATGAGATTTGTTCGCCATTATGGCAAATCCCAAAAGATACTTCTCTTAGTCAAGTTGTGTTCTTTTCCAAATCCTGGCAGCTCTCTTCCCACACTTCATCATTTGTCAACCGTAAAGGAGGCATTGAATTTTCAACCTTACCTTTAAGAAACGACTTCCTATCTCATCGAAATTGATGTTCCAAAGGTAAGAATTGACAATGACAATCAAAGAATGTAACCTTTTTCCCTTTTTTCAAATAAAATGCTTTGCTATGTTCCATACATATACGACATGACATGAGACCGTGTGTGCTCCATGAAGATAACATGCCATAAGCTGGATAGTCGCTAATAGTCCACATAAGTGCATCCCTCATGTTAAAGTTTTGCTTCCTAAATGAGTCATAAGTTGGCACCCTAAAATCCTAATGCAGAGCAACTGGCACTTAAGTATATGGAAGATTTGGATCAGTGCAAATCCAAGAAGAAGGGCCACGGCCGTGCCATTTCTAGCACGCCTGTGCCAGGCCCTAGAAGTCCAGGACGCGAGATACACCCAAGCCTAAAAAGCGTAAGCACACCCGTGTCATAACTAGCTTGCCCGTGCTAGCCTCTAGAAGTCCAAGCATGCTCGTGTCATGTCAAGCACGCCTGTGCTGATGAGTCCATGAATATTCAAGTGCCAGCACGCCTGTGTCATGCCAAGCATGCCCTATGCTAGCCTTTAAGAGTCCACGACACGCCCATGCCATCTCCAGCACGCCCGTGTTGCCTCCCTCACTAGAGTTTTGTCTATTTATGGATTTCGTGTTATTTTTAGGGTTTTATCACTTTTAATCTAAACCCATAAATATGTTATTTTGTATTATCGATACAATCATTATTCTTTGATCATTAATTATATTCAATAACTCTTTTAATAGCTTATTTCTCTATTTTATTCGTGAGATCAAATGTCATTGATTAAAACTACTAACAGAGTATAATCGTTTGTTCTCCGTTCTCTGTCAGTTGGTATCAGAGCCGAAGGGCGAAGTATCTCCATGGCCGACAATCATGAAACATGACTCAACCATTGGGGCGAAGTTTGAAGAGTTAACCGAACAGATTAGACAGTTGACTCTTGGCATTCAACAAGGCAACCTACAACCTGCAGTTGCAATAGCAGGGCCGAATCAGCAGCAACCAGATTTTGTAAGACGCCAAAATCGTTATGATGGAGGCCAAGATTACAGAAACAATGGAGAAAATTTTCATGAGGGTTACAAAATAAAGGTAGACCTTCAACCTTTCTCGAGATCGTTAGATATTGAAAGCACCCTTGATTTGCTAGGGGAGGTCGAGCGATTCTTTGAGGTCATGAATATTGAGGATGAACGTAAAGTTTCCATAATGGCCTATAAACTGAAAGGAGGTGCAACAACATGGTGGCATTATGTGCAAAATGAACACCATCGTCGAAGGATTGAACCTGTGCGAGATTGGATTTTAATGAAACAGATGATTGAGCAACGTTTCCTTCCCATTAATCACTCCCAAATCTTGTATAACAGGTACTATGATTGTTTTCAAGCAAACCGAAAGGTTGATAAGTATATATAAGAGTTTTTGAGATTACAGGTTCGTTGTGACAATTGTGAAACCGAATCCCAGCAGGTAGCTCATTATCAGAGGGGACTGAACCATGATATAATGTGTATGATGGGTGTAGCTGCAATTTTCACCTTAGTAGATGCAATTAAGATGGCCAAGCGTGCAGAAGATAGAATTAATTGGCAGTCTCGACAATCGTCTAATCGTAATCAGAATTTTAGGCAACCCTATTCATCTGAAAATCAATAGTTCAATAGAAATTTTGGTGGACAGAATTCAAGAGCAGCAACTCCTGTTAATAACCAGAATTCATAGTAGTCCTCAACAAAAGAAAAGAAAGACTCCCGGGGAAAAGCACCCATGGCAGACAGAAACAATAAGTCGAATCCGTATCAAAAGCAAACCGGAGACTATTATTATCGATGCCAAAAATCGGGACATACATCTAACATATGTCTTGAGCGCAAGGGAGCTAATGAAGGCCGCTAACAAGTTAATGTAGTTGATGAGGTGACTGAGGTTGAAGAAGTCAAAGACAAAGATGATGGATCCATGGCTAGTTCAGAAGAAGGTGAGGTCACGTTTGTTGTTCAAAAAATTTTGTGCTCTCCAAGATAAGAAAATTAAACTCAATGGAGAAAAATTTTTCAATCTAAATATTGGGTTGGTGAAACAGTGTGCCGCCTTATTATCGACAGTTGTAGCTGTGAAAATTTGATAGCCAAGCAACTAGCTGAAAAACTAAATTTACCCATAGAACCACATCCTTCACTGTACAAGGTAGGGTTGATTAAAGAGGGTCCAACAACTGAAGTAAACCAAGTTTGCAAGGTTCCTATCTCAATGGGAAAGTCATACTCAAACTGCGTTAGTTGTGATGTTGTAGATATGGATGCCTGCAGAATATACTGTTGGGATGTCCATGGAAGTTTGATGTAGAAGCATTGCACAAGGGTAGAGAGAATTCATACATGTTCACTTGGAAAAATAAGAATATCATTGTTCTACCTTCTGGATCTTCTACCAAAGCTTCTAAAGTGGAGGGGAAATCCATAGTAGCTGTTTCTTCTAATGTGTATGTAACGCCCCAAAATTTTTGAATCTTAAAATGATATTATTTTATCTACAGTGGGAGGGACGAAATCCATAGTAGCTGTTTTCTTCTTAATGTGTATGTGTAACGCCCCAAAATTTTTGAATCTTCGTAAAATGAATATTATTTATCGGGGTCATGAATGGTGCCTACAGAGAGAGGGATTAATATTTTATTTAGATTCAAGGAATATTGAGTAATAATTACTATTGAATAATGGATAGTGAACCATGCATGAATAGTACCATTCGGGGTCTGTGAATTGTTATGACCGGTCTGTAATAGTACTACCGGTCCGGGAGTCGGTATTAGTTTTGGTCTGGAAAAAATTACTATATATATTTTATATTTTCTTTAATTATTTTTGGAGTGATGTAGCATGATTTTTATGGGTAGAAAGTAAGTAAGGAATATTTTGAAGAATTGTATTTAGATAATTAGTGAATAGTGAATTATGATGCTTTATTAATTAAGGAAATTTGAGGAATTATTTTTATGGAGTAATTTGAGAAATTTGTGGAGATCAATAATATTTTGAAGGAGTTGAATTGGAGAATATTTTTAGCCATTAGATGAGATTACTTTTGACTTAATCTTAGCCATCCAATTGTGGGAAAAGACCAAAACACCCTGAGTTGCTTTATAAAGATCAACTCCAATAATTGAGCAACCACTTTTTCTCTTCTTCTTCTTCTCTTCAACGCCAACTTCCTCTCCTTCTTCTCTTTGAATTCCACCTCACCACATAAGTAATTGAATCTGAGGTGAAGCTTAGAGAAGAGATTTTTGGTTGGGACTAATTTCTCAAGAAATTCTTGAGAACTTTTCCTACTTGGGTCAATAGGGCGGAGAAGTCTGTCTACCAAAGGAGGAAAGCGCAAGCATAAGGCTTAAAGAGTTTTAGTTTAAGCTTGATTAGGAGCCTTGTTTTTTAAGGTTAGTGTTACATAAACACAATTACTTGTTTAAATTTTCATAAACACAATTACTTTGTTAAAATTTTTTATTTTGTGAAGTTTATACTATTTTGTGATAATTGGGAATTTTATATGAAATGATTTGATTATTGAACTTTAGTGGTATAAATGTGTTCTTGGGAGATTTCTAAGCATGCCTATATGTGGAATTGATGAGGAAAACATTTTCTTCTTCATCTTCCACGAGTGGCAGAATCTATTGATTAATAAGGCCTTAAGTTTTCTTGTTATTCTTTGTTGGTTTATGCTCTTAGGATGATTTTTAATGATTATTTAGTATGTGGTAGAAATCTCTACCTTGTTTCTTTGTCTTTCATGTTCTTTTCATGGTTGAAGTAAGCTGAATTTGGGAAAAAGTGTTATTGTGTGAGATTAAGGACTAGTTTTTGACCATTTCTATTTTCCATTTGTGCCTGAGTCCGTCATAAAATTTGTAGGTATACTTCGTAGCTTTCCAACCCATCCTCTTGTGTCCAATTTGGAGATACATAGCTCAACTTATGGCTGAAACATCCAAACTGACTCTATTATGCCGGGCCACATGCATCTTTGAATTGATGCATCTGTTGAATTGGAAGTGCCCAATTTAACCACTATAATGAAAGATTATGTTATGAGTCTTCATGAGAGTTGTTTTTTCCTGTGTCTTGAGACTTCCCTGGTTTTGGAATTTGGTTTAATTTAAGTGTTTGGTGAAGTAGGAATTTAATAATAACATTGGATTTAGTTCTTGCTTGAATCAAGTCTGGACTGTGGTCGTGTTTCCTACACTTCTGCTTACCATCTTACACATTGATATGGGTTGTGGGATCCCTTCATACACATTTGTAGCATTTTTTCTTATGCTTTCTAATGAAAATCTAACTTCATTCAATTTGGAGACCCATAAACTCAAGTTATGTCTTAAAAACACAGCAAAGGGTCAAGGTTATTTTAATACTTGAAAATTCCCTATGCCTTGAATCATGGGTTTATTTGGATAAACATGTATGTAACATAGGTTCTCTTGATTATTAAGAAGACAAAAATAAGATAATAAGTTGAAAAGTTATTAATGTTAAATGGATATAAAGGAAATATTGTGAAAATAAAAAATATTTAGATAATGCAAAAAAGAAACCGCTGCATAACGAGTATGTTTAGTATGTTGGTTGGAGAAGGAAATTGCCTCCCCTTGGTTTTCATAATATGAGGCCCAAACCACTCGTTAAAGGGTGGTAAGACTTACTTAATTTTTTTTTTTTTTTTGTATGGTATTGCTATCTATTATATATATGACATAAGTTATGAATTATTTTGATAACTTTCAATATGTTGTAGAGTTTTAAAAAACATGGGTTATTTAAGGTGTATGTGCTTTAATTCTTCGAATAGGGAAAGTATGCATTTTACATGATTAAGGAATGTTTCTTATGATAAAATTTTCATTTTGACCTTAAGGAAAGTTTATAAAGAAAAGAGAATTATGAAGAAATTTCTATATTTAAGAATTATGTTTAAGGTAAGAAATTTTTCATGGAGGTTTACTTATGTTCATCTAAAGTAAGCTTACATTAATGAATTTAAGAAGACTAAAGAATAAGACCAAGTTTTATGAGAAGTTATTAATGAATCTAAGAATGATTTTATTGATTTTGGGCTCTACTATGGCTTGATGAAATGTGCTATGATGAGATTGATTTGGTTATATGAAGCTTATGAATCATATGTAGGGTTATCAGGCCCTTTATAAATAGGCAGGGACGCAACTTTATTTGTGTGATGGGGGGTGGCACTTTTCATAGGGCCACGATTTGTGTTGATTCGGTGGTTGGGTTGGGCTTTTATAGGCCCGACGATTCAGTGTTGATCGGGTTTTTGAATGGCGCTTAACATAGGGGGTGGCGCTAACATAGGTCACGATCAAATTTGCTTATGTTCATTCTGTATTAGTACAAGCCTTAACTAAGAATGAAATGTTATTTTTGCTATAAAAGAATGAAGACATATTTATATTTATAATCTTCTTATTGCTTTCAAAGTGTTTCAATTAAATTAATGTGATTTTAGTATTTATATAATTGAGTAATTTAAAGCACTTGCGAGACTTGCCTTGGCTACTCTTGTTATTTTAATTGTTGGTTATTTAGCACCACTGAGTCTTCTACTCAGCGCGTTGATTTTTATCATGCGCAGGTTAGGAGCAGAGGATGTTTGTCAGGACCAGAGGAGTAGATCAGAGTAAGATATCCATTTTGGGTAGGATGTTTTGTAAACTGGTGATTTTTGGCATGTATATAAAATATTGTTTTATGGAGTGTCTTATATTTGACTAAGAAGTGTATAATTTATTAAGAGTTATTATTATTTCAGGAAATAACATCTTATTATATTTTTGGTGTAGAATGATTATATATTCCTTGAAAAAGGAATGTCTTTCGAATATTGTGATGGCACCTAAGTCTATTGACGAATATTAAAATGTTATTGAGGATTTACATAGTTATGAAAATATAGAAGTGTTGTTGTGTTATGATGATTATTTGGAGATGTTTGGAGTTTGGAGTTTAATTGGGAGTGTTTTGTATTCATATGTTTAGCGAGCTCAGTTTTTAAAGGGAAATTCTTACAGTATTTCTGTAGGATTTTGTAGGAATTTTCCCAATCTATTTTTTTTTAAAAAAAAAAGGAGATGGAAAATGAAATGAAATTATTATTCTTAATAAAAAAAAAATAAAAAAAACATATTACTCGCTAAACTTGTGAATACTCAATTATTTCTAATTCATAATCTAATTTTATGATTTATATATTAAGTTAAGATAGTGTCTCTGGCACCGCACCAAATGTGGCATCCGTCGTCGGGTCTCACGGGACAGGGCGGAGGGTGTTACATCCTAATTGACCTTGGGTTGATATATCTATGGACTTTGTGCTTCGTTTACCTAGGACTAGGCGTGGTAGAGACAGTATATTTGTAGTTATTGATAGATTTAGCAAGATGGCTCATTTCATTCCTTGCCATAAAACTGATAATGCTAATGTTGCTGATCTATTCTTTAGAGAGGTGGTACGGTTACATGGGGTGCCACGAACTATAGTTTCTGATAGGGATGCAAAGTTCCTTTCACATTTTTCAAAGGAGAGCCAGATCCTTCGAGAATAGGTAGAAGAATTACTGAAGAAGGGACATATCCGGGAGAGCATTAGTCCTTGTGGGTTCCCTACTTTATTAGTACCAAAAAGGATGGGACTTGGAGGATGTGTGTTGATAATCGAGCAGTCAACAAGATCATGGTGCAGTATCGAATCCCTATTCCTTGTCTAGAGGACATGTTGGACCAATTGTCAAGATCTATAGTATTCTCTAAAATAGATCTTCGTAGAGGGTATCATCAAATCTGAATCAAGGAGGGAGATGAATGGAAGACTGCCTTTAAAACCAAGGAAGGATTATATGAGTGGTTGGTTATGCCGTTTGGGTTGACTTATGCACCGAGCACTTTCATGCGACTTATGACTCAAGTTTTGCATCCTTTCTTTCGCAAATTCGTGGTCGTGTACTTTGATGACATCATGATTTTCATTCGCAGCAAGGAAGAACACCTTTAGCACCTTCGACGGGTGTTAGATGCTTTGCAAAAAAAAGAGTTGTACATCAATCTTAAGAATTTCATTTTTATGATGGAGCAGATTCTGTTTCTTGGTTATATTATTAGCTCGGAAGGAATTCATGTTGATAATAAAAAGATTGAGGCTATTCGAAATTGGCCTATTCCCAAGAACATCACTAAAGTTCGTAGTTTTCATGGTCTTGCTACTTTCTATAGGCGGTTCATCAGGAACTTTAGCAGCATCGTGGCCCCATCACCGATTGTTTAAAGAAGGAGAGAGTTCGTCAATTTGTATGGACCGAAGCTGCTCATCAGGAACTTTAGCAGCATCGTGGCCCCATCACCGATTGTTTAAAGAAGGAGAGAGTTCGTCAATTTGTATGGACCGAAGCTGCAAATAAAAGCTTTAAAGAGATAAAAGATAAGCTTACTTCCACCCCTATTCTTACTTTACCTGATTTTGATAAATTATTTGAGGTTGATTGTGATGCCTGTGGAATTGGAATTGGTGATGTGATGTCACAATCCGAAAAGCCTATAGCATTCTTTAGTGAAAAATTGAATGAAACTGGGCAGAAATGGTCTACTTATGAGCAAGAATTGTATGCAATTTTTTGAGCCTTCAAAACTTAGGAACATTATTTACACTAATCATCAAGCTTAAATTCATTCCAAACTCAAAAGAAATTGAGCAAGATGCATGCGCATTGGGCAACTTATTTTGGTGCTTTTCATTATGTCATCAAGCACAAAGCAGGTACTTGTAACACGGCTGCAGATGTTTTGAGCAAGAGAGCAGCATTGTTGATTATAATTAAGCAAGAGATTGTGGGGTTTGAATTTCTTAAAGATCTTTATGCTTCTGATGAAGACTTTACTGACGTATGGGCTAAGATTGAAACTAAACAGCCTACCGACGATTTCTTAGTTCATGACAGGTATCTTTTCAAAGAAAATAGGCTATGCATTCCTCGGCCTTCCCTCAGAGAAAACTTAATCCAAGAAGTCCATGGTGGAGGTTTGAGTGGACACTTGGGCCATGATAAAACTATTGCGGATTTGGAGGCTCATTTCTATTGGCCATAGTTGAAAAAGGAAGCAGAAAGCTAGTATAGAAATGCTCCGTTTGCCAGACTCAAAAGGGCCATTCTCAAAACACCGATCTTTACTGTAACACCCCTTCCCGGTCCACCCGTTAACCCGAATGAACCGAGTCGAGATGCTACAACACTGGTTGACTGTATGATTAGACATGCTATAGTTGAAAAAAGGAATAGCAGGTAAGAAGGCTAGCTATAGAAATTCGCTCCGTTTTGCCAGACTACTCTAAAAAGGGCCATTCTTCCTACAGACAACCGAATTCATTTACTAGTAACACCCCCTTTCCCGGATACCAGAACCCCGATTCTAACTCCAGAATTGAACCGAAGTCGAAGAGCTACAACACTATTGTGACTGGGTATGATTTAGACTCTGATATCATAAATACTGAAATTTTATACCATATATTTATTATACAGTCCGATTTACGATAGGTTAATTACTAGTGTATCGTGGAATGATTTAGCCTTTACTAACATACGTTATACAAGTGTGTATGTCCAATAGGCTGAAGCAGACAGTGGTGTTAAAAAAACAACTTGACTACACCACCTATATCAACATGAGTATAACAAAATGCCCTTGTACGAAGTTGTTTACATTAATAATGTAATGAATATATACATAACATGATACTAGTTTACAAAATGAAATGGGCCCAACTGTGTGCCCTGTACATGCCATGAAAGGAAAATAAAAAGATACACATCAAAATGAGTAGCTACCCTGAAGACTGTGTCTTCAACAGATGAACTGCTGCAGTTGTAAGCTGACGCTCTCTAGACCAGTCTCAAAAAAAAACCTGCGAGTTAAACATGTAACTCGCTGAGCTATACAAGCCCAGTGGATATCTCAATATAGAAAGACATAATTAAGCACACATATATGCAGAAAGAATTATGTAAGTACATATAATCCATATTATCACACATAACATACGGCTTTCCATTTCACCTTGATTGATGCTTTCCTTATGTTTATTTTACTGTCGATTCAATGCAATAGGCATAAGTTTAAAATATTCTGTATGGGCTCCATAAGGTTATAGTGAAAACGCGGAAGTGGATAAAGATAAACTGTATGAAACTGAATGAAACTGTATGCTAATAAGGCCCGAACCGATTCGCCTATGCATATTGTCCGTTTTGGTGCCCGCTAACCGGATTTGCACTGCACGGTTTAATCAATATCCACTCAACGGCCCTGTAAAGCCAGACAGTCCAACTGTATGGGGCGCAGATCTGTATTCTACTGTCCGAGACTAGCCCTTATCTAATGGTTTTCTATCCTACCTCAATGGAGCTTAAAGAATTAGCATTTCAACAATGTAAACACAAGTAGCACATAAAATGGTTTCACAACGTCATAGTTCATCAATATTGATTTGATTTGCACACCCAATATAAATGCTTTACAAATGTTTGTTTTAATCCATGTTCTTATATTATATTTTTGTTTTACAATGATTGGATGCCATCCATGTTTGAGCAAAGGAAATGTAATTGTATAAGAAAATGAAGTCCAAAAATGCAATGAAAAACACAAGTTCGCGAGCGCGCAGGGAAAAGTCCGAGCGCGAGATTTGCCTTCAGGGAGAAGTCGCGGCGCGTCTTCAAACCTCGCGAAGCGCGAGAAGTGCAATCGAGAGTCTCAAGAGAGGTTTCTGGCTCAAGTTCGCGACCGTGCAGCACAAAGTCACGATCCTCCCGCGCGAGATGAAGTCGTGGGGAAAAGCGCGCTTGTGGAGTTCGCGAGCGCGAAATGTGGCCCATTTGAGAGTCAGGAGTTTTTTGGCCAAAGCTCGCGACCGCGCAATGTGAAAGTCCGCGAGCGCGACTTGCTTTCAGACCGCGCGGGCCGCGCGAACGTGTTTCCCAGATTGTGCAGTCTGTTGTTCTTTTGGCCATAACTCATCAAATATACAACTTCAAAAATTGAGTGATTCAAAAGCCCACGTAAAAAAGATAACACATAGAGGAACAAATAACTCCTTCTATGACAATTCTAGTTTCCATCAATTTACTGGGGTCAAATCAAAGATGGGAAGTTTGCCTGGTAAAATTTCCAGCAAAAAAAAAAAACTTTTTTTTCCCTTTTTTTTGGGGGGGGGGTTTTCCCATAAACTCATTCCATCCCCTGTTTTCACATCCATTTTCAATCCTCCTCACTCCCACAAAGTAAGCAACATATGAATCTCAATGAGCAACACTCCACACAATTTTTTCATGCATAAGAACATGGGAAATAACAAAGAGATATCAAAACCCTGTCTTGCCACAAAGCTTGGGGCTCTGTTTTAGGCTTCTTTTTTCTGCTACCGTTGAACCTTTCTTCTCCCTATATCACAAGAATTCTGCAATAAACTCATCCTGCTCCAATATAAACTCAATTAAAGAGTGAATAAACATATAACTTTCAAGAATTCTACCTTACTTGAGTGGACTTACTGCGTAATCTTGCATGAAAGTGCAAGGAATGGAAGGGAAACGTAAAGAAGAAAATGAAAAACGTGAAAATAGGAAAGTGAAAATGATAGGACGGGTAGACATCTTTCTAGAAAGAAGTGAAAATTTGGCCCTTGTGTTTTTTTTAAAAACTCTTTTTCCCCTAATTTTGGGTTAAAACCCCCTTCAAAAGTTAACAAGGCCTTTATTTACAAACCCTTACTACCCCAAGCCTTATATGTTTTGGGGAGCAAACAGATCCTACTTTCCAATGGCAAATAAGTCCACTTATCATCCATGTCTACCCAACCAAGGTTTGGTTCAACCGACTCAACTCAGAGGATGTTACAGTTCTCCCTTCTAAAATAAAAACTTCATCCCGAAGTTTTACCTGTTGTAAACAAATGCGGATATTGTTGTCGCATGGTTCTCCTGATTCCCAAGTTGCTTCTTTGTCTTATGATTCCTCCAAAGAACTTTCACGCAAATGCTTTTTCGTTTTTCCGCAATTCTTTTAGTTTCCTTTGGTAGGATCTGAACTGGTTCTTCTTCATACGTGAGATCCGGCTGAATTTCAATCTCGCTGCTGATAACACGCATGTGAGGGGGGGAGTTCTGATCTGTATCTTTCTCAACATGGAATACATGAAATACAATTATGGATCGATTAGAAGGTTGGAGGTATATCTTAGGCGATAGGTCTAATGGTCCTAAACGCTTCAACAATCTCGTAGGACCCAATGAACCTAGGACTTAGCTTACCCTTTTGTCCAAACTTAGGATCTTCTTCCATGGTGAAACCTTCAAAAAATTACTTTATCCCAACTGAATACTCATGTCCTTTTCTCTTTAAATCCGCATAGGATTTTCCTGTCGATGCAACTTGCTTCCTTACAGCCGTCTCTGATGATTTCTACTTTCTCTTCTGTATCTCTCACAAATCTGGACGCCAAAATCTTCTTTCTCAACTAGTTCTGTCCAACATACAGGTGTTTCTGATCTTCTTAACCATACAATGCTTCATAGGGTGCCATCTGATGCTCGCTTGATAGCTGTTGTTGTAGGGCAAACTCCATGAGAAAGATACATATTTGTCCCAACTGCTCAAATTCAAATAACAATGATCTCAACATGTCTTCCAGGATTTGAATGCACTCTCTCCTGATTGCCATCTGTCCTGCGGATGAAATGCAAGTGCTGAAATGCAGTTTTCCGTTCTAAATGCTGCTTGAAAGTTTACCCCAGAAACTTCGATGTAAAACCTTGGAATCACCGATCAGAAGATAATGGATGATGGAAACTCCATGTAGTCGAACTATCTCACTAACATAAATTTCTGCTAACTTTTGTCCAGAGAAAGTCCGTCTTTAACTGGTAGAAATGAGCAAACTTGTTTAATCTGTCCACAATTACCCATACTGCATCATGCTTCCCGCTGTGTCTGAAGGTAAGCCAGTAACAAAGTCCATCGTGATCTGATCCAATTTCCATGTTGCAGCTAATTATGGGATGAAAGTAAACCCGGATGGCAAAGTTTGATTGTCTGCTTTTTACTTGTTTGACATTTAAACATCTTGTTACAAACATCTCCGATTGTCTCTCTTCATGCCATGGCACCAGTAGCCTTTCTTCAAATTCTTGATACATCTTGTGCTACCTGGTGCATTGGTATATGGACTGTTATGAAGCTTCAATGCAGAATCTTTTTGTCTGACCTCCCCTGTCTGTGGTACAACAATTTTTATCTGCAATAAAAACAAAAACTCCATGCTATCAATCTAAATTTCCTCCCACCTATCGATCTGCGCTGGACTTGTTTTAACCATAGGGGCTATTTTTGTGCATCTTTCTTCTGTGTCTTCTGCAACTTCCATGAAGCAAGATGGTTGTAACTTGCATCTGTGCGGGAATAGCTCCTTGCTGTTTGTAACTCCATAATAATTCTCATTAAGCTCAAGCAAATAACAAGGATTTCCGGCTAAGGGCATCCGCTTACCAGACAATTAGCCTTGGCCCGGATGATAATTAATGACATAATCATAAATTTAGCCAGAAATCTGCATCCACTCCGGTTGTCTTGAATTCAGTCCTTCCTGTGTTGGTAAGTAACTTTAAACTCTGATGATCTGTGTAAAATGTTAACACTTTTCACCATAACAGATAAATGCCGCCATACTTTGAAATGTAGAACAATGGCCTGCCCAGTTCTAAATCATGGGTTGGATATTCAACTCATGTGGTTTCAATTTGTCTGGAGACATAGGCGACACTTTCCCTTATCTTGCATGAGTACACATCCTAAACCCCAAATATGAGAAGCAATCACTGTAAATCATCAAAGTCCTTTACCTGACACTTGGCTGGGTCAACACTGGTGCTTTCAGTCAACTTTTTCTTCAAAAGTGTCAAAACTCTGCTGACATCTATATCCCATTGAATACAACTGCTTTCTTCAATAATCTTGTTAAAGTGATGAAAATTGATAGAGAAATCCCTTTACGAACCTTCCTGTAATAACCGGCCTAAACGCCAGAAAAACTGGCGACTTCTGTAAGCATTTCTGGTGGTCTCCAATTACAAAGCTTTAAATCTTCATTAGGAAATCGCATCTGAATACCCTCCGATGATACAAAACATGTCCCTAAAGAAAGAAAAAACTCTTCCAGCCACTCACACTTACTGAGCTTGGCATAAACAGCTGTTTATCCCTCAAATGTCTGAAGTACGATCCGCAAATGTTTATGCAATGTTTCTAAGGCCCTGTCCTCTGGATAGACCAAAATGTCATCTTATAAACACCACCACAAACTGATCCAGGTATGAATGAAATAACGCGGTTCAATGAGAATCCATGAAAAACCGTCGGTGCATTTGGTTGAGATCCGAATGGCATTACTAAAAATTCAAAGTGACCATATCGGGTCGCTGAATGCCAGTCTTAAGTAGCGATATCTTCTTCCTTTAATTACGCAAACTTGATGATATCCCGACCTGAGGTCGATCTTAGAAAACATTACCTGCGCCTTTTAACTGATCAAACAAATCGTACGATTCGAGCAATGGATACTTTATTCCTTGATTGTCCAGTTTATTCCAAGTTGGTCTGTAGTCAAATGCACAGTCTGCAAGTTGATCCATCTTTTCTTCTTGAACGAACAACACTGGTGCTCCCAAGGTGCTACAACTGGGTCTGATAAAGCCTTTATCCAAATAACTCCTGCAGCTGAAATCTTTAACTCTTTTAACTCTGCTGGTGCATTCTGTAAGTGCAATAGGTACTGGTGCTGGCTGCCAGGATAACATTCTATGGTAAACTCCACTTCCCTCCTTGGTGGTTACGCTGGTAACTCATCTGGAAATACATCTGGATAATCACACGCACTGTTGGTAAGATGTCTTCGCACTTCGACTTTTCTTCTCTGCGTGTAATGCACATAACCAAGTATGCTTCCACAACCCTTCTGAATTATCTCTTTTGCTGTTATGGCTGATATCCACATTAACTCAAAAAAATCCTCCTCGCCGCTTCCCAACTACCTGTAATCTCTTCCCCTGCCGGTGTTATATAATGTCAACCCTTTCTTTGCACAATCAACTAGAGCATTATGTCTAGATAGCCAATTCCATACCCCAAAATAACATCAAAAATCTCTAAATGCAACTCCATAAGATCTCCTGGAAATTTCTTTTCCATGAATAACAATTGACAGTCTTTCTTTGATCACTGGTATGAGTTTGTTAACTACATCTCATAATGGAATTGGTAACTCAACATAAACCCTGGCCACATGTGGCAACCGCTAACGACTTTTACGCCAGGGTTGGTACGGCACACTAATGTATGAAAATGAGATGAGCAGGATGCAATTAAAGCAATAAACCTCCAATGATTCACATAAAGAAAACTCCCAAACTTGACATCTGGAAGCTTCCTCATCTTCCTGGCTTCGCATGCTCCCTGGCTGGACCCCTGGTCTCAGGCCCCTGTCCACAGTCTCCTGACTGCTGTCTCTGCACTCCAGGGGAGGTTCTCGCGTCTGACCTCGGCCTGCTATGAACGGTGTAGGAACTCTTGCCCTTTAGGAACATCTTCTTTCTGATGGTCTGACGCTCCCGCATGTCCCACATTTACACGTAACCAACCAACAATCTCCACCAATGTCGTCTGCCACAATGCTCACAAGGGGTTTTTTTTTTTTTTTTTGGAAAAAAAAAAAAAAAAAAGCGGGAAAAAGGGTTTATAACCCCCGGGCTGACTCTGCACCTCTACCAGTGCCGTCTACAGAACCTCTGCCTGAACCTCGACTCCCACTGTAGAACTAGCCACCACTGATGCTGCTTGGGCATAGTTAGTTGCCCCTGACTAAGCTTGACTAAAAGGAAGGCCTAGAAACCAGATGAACTACTTCACCTCTGAATTTCTTGCTCTCCAGCTGATGTGTAACTGGGTGCACTCTGAGTCTGGTTCCCCTCTTGCTCTGCTGAGAACCGGCTGGCCCGTCTAAGAACGCTGATTGGCCTGTATTCGCTCTATCTCTTGAAGCTGCCTCTACCAAGGCTGAGAAATTCTCTGAATCCTGGAAGCTACCACTCCATCTGAATTCTTCATCATTCAAGCCTTCTTGAAACTTCTTACACCTTTCGGCTTCTGTAGCCACTATCTGGCTTACGCATACCTGCTGAGTCTAGTAAAATTCTCTTTCGTAAATCAGCTACAGACATTCTGTTCTTTCGCAGGTAATAAAGAATTCTTTCTTCTCGCATCTAGGTAAGGCTCGGTAATTGAACTTCTTCTTGGAATTCATCCAAGAAGAATTGCCAAGGTAGCTGATCTGTTTGTTACTCTCTGTTGCACCAGTGGTCCCACCATGTATGCCTCCTCTACAGCATGAGTGGCCACAAAATCAACTTGTCTTCGGCTGTACACTGCAAATTGTTTCTGGAACTCCCGATGGTCCCCATCTAGCCAAATACTCAGCTACTTCGGGACTATCATCTTTTGCTCGCTTTGGAATTCCTTTGCACATATTTTTCCTAAGCTTCTGCCAATGGGGTTTTCTCTCTCTCTCCACCACTAAACTGGTGCTTGAAGGCATCCACCCTGGAATCTGTCGAAAAGTATCTGCAAGTTTGTTTTAACAGCAACCTCTTGACCTAGTGCTCTTGAAGCCTCACCCTCCACTGTTCTTAGGCTTTGACCTGGTGCTCGCTTGGAAAGCTCACCCTCCACTTGCTTCTGGAGCGTGTGACTCCACTTTCAGGCTCCTGAGACATCCTCCTAAAATAATAACAACTGCTTAGATTCATACAAGGGTAGTCTGGCATGTAACATAATACTGACTTATGCATTCAAGCCGCGGGGAAAATTAAACCGAGGGCTCGTGATACCCCAAAATTTGTAAAACACGCCCTTCCCGGTCCCACCCATTCCCGAATGAACCGAGTCGAGATTGCTACAACACTGGTTTGATCTGTATGATTAGATCATGCTGATATCAATAATAGCTGGAATATTTATATATATATATAACGATGCGTTTACATTACTAAGTGTACTGAATATTTAATATACATTATACAAGTGTTTCAAAATGAAGATGGGCCCAACTGTGTTGCCTGTACATTGCCATGAAAAAGAATAATAAAGATACATATCAAAATAGGGAGCTACCCTGAAGAGCGTTTCTACAGATTGAACTGCTGCAAGTTGTACGCTGTCGCTCTATAGACGCAGTCTCAAAACCTGCGAGTTAAACCAGGTAACTCGCTGAGCTAATTACAGCTCAGTGGATATCTCAATATAGAAAGACATAATTAAGTCACACATTATATGCAGAAAGAATTATGTAAGTTACATAATAATACACACATAACATACGGCTTTACATTTCACCTTAATTGATCCTTTTCTTACTGTTTATTTTACTGTCCTGATTCCATGCAATACGCAATTAAAATATCTGTTATGTGCTTCCATAAGGTATAGTGAAACCAGAAGTGATAAGATAAACCTGTATGAAACTGGATGAAACTGTATGCTATAGGCCCTCGAACCGGATTCGCCTATGCCAATATTTCCGTTTTGGTGCCCCTAACCGATTTGCACCGCACGGTTTTACATCATACCCCACTCAACGGCCCTGTAGCCGGAGTTCCAAACTGTATGGGGGGCAGAATCTGCCTTTCTAATGTCGGCGACAGCCTTAATCTACATGGTTTCTACCAACCCTCAATAGAGCTTAAGATTAGCATTTCACAATGTAACACATAGGCACATAAATTGGGTTTCACAAACGTCATAGTTCAATCATGATTGATTTGATTTCACACCATATAAAATGCTTTACTGTTTGTTTTAATCCCATGTTCTTATATTATACTTTTTTTGTTTTTACAGTGATTGGATTGCATGCATGTTGAAGCAAAGGAAATGTAATTGTAATAGAAAATGAAAGTCCAAAATGCAATGAAAAACAAGTCGCGAGCGCGCAGGGAAAAAGTCCGCGAGTTCGCGAGAAATGCTTCCCAGGGAGAAGTCGTGAGCGCGTCTCAAACCCTCGGCGAGCGCGAGAAGTGCAATCGAGAGTCAGAGAGGTTTCTGGCTCAAGTCGCGAACGCGCAGCACAAGTCGCGGAGCCGCGAGTATGAAAAGTCGCGAAGCGCGCTTTGTTGGAGTTTCGCAAGCGCGAAACTGGTGCCCATTTGAGAAGTCAGAGAGTTTTTGGCCAAGTCGCAGACCGCTGCATGTGAAAGTCCGCGACGCGACTTGCTTTTCCACCCGTGCGGGCGCGCGACGTGTTTCCAGATTGTGCAGTCTGTGTTCTTTTGGCCATAACTTCTCATATACAGCTTCAAATTGAGTGATTCAAAAAGCCCGACGTAAAGATTAACACATTAGAGGAACAAATAACTCTTCTATGACAATTCCTAGTTCCATCATTTTTACTGGGGTCAAAATAAGATGAAGTTTTGCTGGTAAAATTTTCAAAGCAAACTCTGGTTTCATAAACTGTCATTCCATCCCCTGTTTTCACATCATTTTTCAATCCTCTCTCACAATAAGCAAATATGATCTCATGAGCAACGACTCCCACAATTTTTCCAGCAAAGAACAATGGAATTAACAAGAGATATCAAACCTGTCTTGCCACTTAAGCTGGGGCTCTGTTTTAAAGCTTCCTCTTTCTGCTCCTTTGAACTTTCTTCTCCTATAACACAAAAATTCTCATAACTCCATCTCCAATATAAACTCAATTAAAGAAGTGAATAACTATAACTTCAAGGAATTCTTACTTACTTGGAGTGGACTTACTGCGTAACTTGCATGAAAAAGTGCAAGGAAATTGGAAGGGAAACGTAAAGAAAAGAAAATGGAAAACGTGAAATAGGAAAGTGGAAAATGATATGGATTACGGGTAGACCTCTAGATAGATAGTGATTTTGGGCTGTGTAAACTCTCTAATTGGTACCTCAAGTATACAAAGGCTACAACTTACTACCCAAGCTAATGTTTAGGAGGCAAATGCAAAGTCCTAAACTTTCCATGCAAATAAGTCCACTTATCATCCATTCTACCCCAACCAGGTTTGTTCAACCCGACCAACTCAAGAGGATGTTTACTTTACATCTCTATTGGCTTATATCCGAAACTAACCTGGGAGGCTTATCGCATGGATTTTGTTGTTGGGTTTACCTCGACTTCTAATGCCGAAGCTGAACTCTATTTTTATTTATTGTAGGCAAGTTCTCCAAGATGCACAGTCTTTATCCCTTTGCAAGCAACTAATGATTTGCGTCACACATAGCAAAGATAATTTTTCCTCAGGAAAGATTTAATTCGTTTGGCCATGCAATTTTCCTAAAACCATTACATCTAATCTAAGACACAAAGTTTCTAGCTCTCTTTTGGGACAAACTTTGTGGAAAAAGATTCACACTGAACTTCACTCACTACAAGTAATATCCGCTCACCCTCCAAACTAATGGACATACTGGAAAGTGGTGAAACCGGACTTTTGGTAATCTTTCTAGGTGCATTTGCAGCAAGAAGAAGAAAATGTGTGGGGATCTTTGCTTCTTTGCCCATGAAGAATTTGCTAACAACAAAGCTATCCATTAGCTCACCAAAGATGTCACGCTTCTCGCAATTTGTCTAACTGGAAGTTACCCAAGCCCATTACTCTTGATTCCTTCTTCTCTTACCCAGCAGGTGTAGAGATGATAATTGCAACTAAAAAACTTGGATACCGAGCAACGTGGAAAGTATTCAAGCTAGTGCAGCAATTTCATATACTGCGCCAAATGATAAACTAATAAAGCTGCAGTTGATAAACACCGGCATTATAAATTTTTTACTGTGGGTGATTGGGTTAATGGTTTTCTTCGGCAAGGAGCAATGGCGAAGGATAGAAAAAGCTGACTCCAAAAAGATTGGCCCATTTCAGATACTTAGGAAGATTAATGAATTAAATGCCATATGTAAATTGGCCTGCTTGAAGACATGAAGATTTTTCGGGACCTTTCAAATGTTGGCCTGATTTTATTCCCCTTTCTATTTCGATGATGATCACTTGAGGTCGAGTTCTTTGACTGGAGGGGAATTGGAATGCCAGAGCAACTGGCACTTAAGTATATAGAAGATTTGGATGCAATGCAAAATCCAGAAGAAGGGGCATGGCCATCGCGATTTCTAGCACGCCCCGTACTAGCCCCTAGAAGTCTAGGAAGGACCGCGAGACACACCCCAGCTTAAGAAGCGCAAGCAGCACCCGTGTTCCATAGCCAGCCTACCCGGTGCTAGCCTTTTGGAAGTCCAAGCACGCTGTGCTTATGAGTCCATGAAAGATTCAAGTGCCGGCACGCCTTTGTCATGCCAAGCACGCCTCGTGGTAGTCTCTGAGAGTCCACGACACGCGCCTTATGCATGTCCAGCATGCCCGTGCCGCCTCCCGTCACCAAGGTTTTACCTATTTACGGATTTTTCCGCTGGTTAATTTTTTTAGGTTTTTTATCACTTTTTACACTACCTATAAATATGTTTTTTGTAATTATCGACACAATCATTATTCTTTAATCAATTAATCATATTCAATAACTCTTTGAAATGAGCTTAGTTTCTCTATTTTATTCGTTAGATCAAAGTCATTTTATCAAAACTCCTAACGGAAGTATGATCATTTTTTTGTCCATTCATGTAACCATTTCTGCGTCAATTCCCATAGTTGCTTCAAATTCATCTAATTAGAGGTTGCATGTACAGCTTCATTGTTTTAATCCAGGATTTTTTAAGGACCAAAGGGGAATACAAGAGTCAAGGGTTCCTTCCATGCACTTCCAAGTGGGAGATTATAGGGTGTCCAGAACTACTAGCCAACAAGAAATAAGGGTGTGCAGATTGCCTAAATGGTTTTATGAAAATGACATAGAAAATCAATTTTCAAAAGCTTTTCATTTAAAAATCTAAAACATTAATTTTAACCAAATATATATTAGATATTTTACATAAAAATAGTTTTTATGAATTATTTAAATAGATACTTATTTGGTACCCTTTATTTGTATTAAATACCTTATTTGCTAAAACCAACCCCATGAATTAAAACAAATTTGGAGAAACGCCATGAAAGAATTGAAAACGCACACAAAAACAAATGATTTGGGAACCGAGCCAAAACGCCGAATCAAACCAAATCATTCTTAAAAAACGCAAAAACCTCGAGAATTCCTAGAACAATTTCCTTCTTCTTCTCATTTTCATTTTTTTTTCCGACACCTTGAGGACCACCGTCGACCTCACCACCGCCTCCTTCGCTGTAGTCAGCTCCAGCCTCCCTTTCCTCTCTTCCTTATTCATTTTTTTGCAAAGCACAGAGTTTAACAGGAGAACCTCGATCAAGAAGTCGCGTCGCAGCTGCACTCGACTTCCCCAACGACTCCTAAGTCACTCTCTTCACGGAAGAAGCTCTAGCTCTCTAATCGCTGTTTCTCTCTCTTCCATTTTGGCTGGTGCGCAAACCAAGAGCCTCCGAGTTTTAACGATCTTTTGCGATCAAGGATAGTCGCGACTCACCGATCTTCTCTGCTTTTTTAAGGTGAAACTGTGGTCAAGTAATCAACTGGTTGCATCTTCAACGTCCCTCCAGTTTAACTCCCAATTGGCCACCGTTTTTCCTTAGCTGCTTGCCAAGCCACCGCCGATAGAGTCAACTGAGCGTTAAACCTGTTTCGATTAATTTAACCGAAAAATAATCAAACTTTTTAATAAAATTTTAGCTAGGTAATCTAAATTTTTTGGGTTATTTTAAGTTTTAATTTAAGTTAATTCAATGAATCTCTGATTTTAGGGTGGTAGGATTAAGGTAATTATTTAAAGTTATATGTTGAATTAAGCCTTAGATGCTAACTCTTGAATATAAGAGTTTTAAGAGAATTTAATTTAATTCCTTACTAACTTTGATTATATATATGTATGGTGAATATATTGGTGTGATTAAGGTAATCTTAGTTTTAAGAATTGAGTGTACGCAATGATTTACTGCAAACTTGAACCTATTATTGTTGTTGTAACTAATGAGAATCATAATGCAAATTCCTTTGATGCGATATGGGTTATTTTTGTTCATTAGTCTATAAGGCTATGTCAAGATAAAATAAAATTCTTTGTTTGTGGATAGTCGGCTGTTTGGCGGATAATCTTTGTATTTCTTTTAATAAGTTTATACATGAAAAATTGGGGATATAGTATATATAGTTATATATATATATATATATATAGTAGATCTTAGATGGTTCTGTGGGTCCCCGTAAATATGGTATGGCATAACCTAAGAGGGGGTGATGGGTTTTTTCTAAAAAATAAAAAAATTAAATATAACTTTTCAAAACAAAATCAAAATTCTGTTACAAGAGGAATAGAAAGCGTTGCGAGAGTTAGTTATGCAAAGGATAGAACCTCCTACAAAAGCTTAATGCAAAGATTTAGAAAAAGAATTTGTAAAATAGCATGTTATTTGATTTAGAACTGCTTCACAAATCTTAAATCAATTTTCAAAAACACTTTTATTAAAGGAAAGTTATTATGTTCAGAACTATTCATAAAAACTTAGAACAATTATTAAAGATTCTGGTGAAAGACAGTTATTGAAATTTAGAACTGCTTCACAAAGCCTTAAACAAACTAAAAAACTGATTAAAATTCAATTGTGATTTATACTGAATTATTAGAAGAGCAGATTTTAGAACTTGGGTATAATCAATAATGCAGAAGTCCAGAGTTTCTAATATTCAATAAAGACAAACTTATTACGAAATTAAGAATCATAAAGTATTTACAACTTCGCATTTCTAAAAAGATTAACAGAAGTGTAAGTAAATGGAATCAAGCAGAAACTTCAGAAAAATAAAAAGATAAACACAGGTCGTGCGATTTTATAGTGGTTCGACACTAACATCGCCTATATGCCACTCCTTAAGAACTATCTTGAGATCCTCCACTATGTTATGCTCTTTTCAAGGGTAAGAGAACAAACCACACAGTACAAGACCAATAGATCAACACTTAAGATCATACCCTTTGTCCCACTAGATTTTCCAAGGTTCTGGTCACCTTCAACGCCTTTTTGTTTTTATTTGCAGAAAACAGAAACTCAAATCCAAGACATTAGAACCCCCCCTCCCCAAAAACCCCAACAAGGAAGAAAGTTCACTTGGAATAACCTATTCCCAATATTTTTTTCAACCTAACTATTACACAAAAGTTTTAGCAAATTGAAACTTTGTCCTAGTAAACATTCAAAATCTAATAGACAGACATAAATGCAAATATAAGCACAGGTAAAAACAGAAATCAAGATTAGAAAATGGATTTAGAACAGAACATGTTTCAAATAGAAGTTGTTAATAACAAATTTTCTTTTCTCCAAAAAACATTTTGTGTGGAAGCAAGAAGATCGAAAAAGAAATAAGGAGGGATTGAAGAGAGGAGCTTTGGATGAAGGTAAAAAATGTTGAAGCAATTAACATCTTACTCTTGTAAAATGAATTAACCCGCCCTCTGTTAACAAAAAGAAGATGCCTTTATAAAGGGATGAAAGATTTCGTTTAGAAAGTGTAATCTTTAGCCTTTAAAGAAAGAATTTTTGACTTTCCAAAACTAAAAGATATGGAGATCTTAATTGCGCAAAAATGTCTTAAGTCAAAATTGTTTCTTTTAAAGGTAGGCGAATAAAAAAGCAATATTTGGGACTTATTTATAAAACAACTTTCCCAAAATAAAGATATAGTAATCTTTTTTCAATATTTTTTTAACCAAAAAAAATTGCGACACAAATCATTTCTTTTAGGAAAGTAAATCAAAAGATCAATGAATTTGACTTTATTATTTAAGATAATTTTCGAAAAATCATTTTTTTGAGAGAGAGAGAGAAGAAATACTTTTGTGCTTATAAAGGAATATTCCTCTCTATCCTAACAATAAAATCCTAAAGATACTAAAAAAAATCTTCACTATTCTTCATTTGTCTTCAATTAATCTTGAATTTTGTAGGAACTTGCCTTCCTTATCATTTTTATATTTAACAATAAATAAATCTACATAAAGTAATATTCAAGCACATATAAAAATATAAATTTATTATTTGGTTTGGCATAATCATATAAAATCTCAAGATAAGAATTGCCATTGGGCCAGACATGTTCTTATATTTGTTGATGTTGATATATATATTTAAGTTATGAATTGGGTTTGCTTGAAGATGCATTTAATTAAAATTGTAAGTTATAGGATCATGGTTCATGGGTTCCTTAGTGACTAAATTCAGATTTAGTAAATGATTAAAGGGATGGTTAAATAATAATTATTAAGACAGAATTGGAAAGTTATTTAATTTTGTAAAATTAATGATGGAAAGTAAGTTTAAATGTAAAACGGTTGTGTTAGTTGAATGTTGGATGTTGAGGTTAAAGGAGGAATGGAAACTTGATTGATTGATTGCCCAGAATGGGCTGTGTGGATTAAAGTTTTAATATTGAAGGGAATTATTGATATTTAAACAGGTGGATAGTCCAAATTGAGAATGCCTGCCCGAAATTTTAGCAAAAATCTATTTCTAGTTTTATAGTAGTTTAGATTAGTAAATAATTTATTGATTAACTCATTATTTCTTATTAAATGAGGTCCTTTTAATCTAATTCAAATTGCTTCTTAGCAATTCTTAATTCTTTAGATCATCCAGGCTTCGTCTACTGCTTCCTCTGAAGTCAAAATCTGAGTTAGGAGGCTTCTTTCTATTGTCTATCATAATGAGTAATAAATAAATAGCGCATATCATTCATTTTGATAATATTAATTTAAAAAAATTATAATATATAAAAGTTAACTTAGTCATTTATTTTTTATACTTTTAATTATTATAATTATTAGACTATTTAATATTAATTATACTTCTGTTTGCCATTTAAATTTTTAATTATGGTGCATTTTTATTGAATAACCGTTTTGATTACTTGTGTTGGTGAAAATTGTTGTGTCTTGTTTTGTAATGGGAAATTGGAATGAACTGGGCACTATGGGTTTGTAAGGGCGGTTTTTGATACATCAGACATGTAATGGTGGAAGATCGGGCGCCCCGTGTGCATCTGATGATATATGATATCGAAAAACCATAGGGTGGTTCCGCCTATTTAGTATGAAAGAAAAAGAGAGTATTAAAAAAAAGGAGAGGGCTGGTCAGAGTGAGGATTAGACGCGGTCGACCATTGTATGGGAAATTCGGCTTCCTGGTGCACATGTTTGAGAGGCCAGGGACATGTGTGGAGGAACGGCTTGTCAGGGTTCGGTGAGCGCCATCGACCAATTTCCACTTGTTTGACTATTGGGAGTGTGAAAAATACTTTGTGGGGTGCTGTTTTTTGGTGCAATAAGGGGGGGGGGGGGGTGCTTGACTGATTATGTGTTTTCATTAAAGAAATTTTAGGTTGCATTACGCATGAATGCCCTGTGATATGCATTATTTATTTATTATTCCATTGAGGTTTGCAAAACTCACGTTCTTTTTTTTTTATTTACCTTTTCAGGAAGTAGATCCCAGTTGATTCGGCTAAAGCTCTGCATCGCTATCCTCGCAGGGGTCTATAAAAGTAAATTTCTAATTTTCCGATAGTTACTATTAAAATTATGTATCTTTATATAACAAACCCTATTATTTCTAATTATTATTGAACCTCCGCCCAGTTGTAGACTTATATGCGGCATCTAATCGTGTAATTATAATGGGTTTACCTAACCCATAACCTTTATGAAGGTTTTAATTATTTAATCTAAGTGCAATGTGTGAAACTAGGTTAGCCCAATATTATGAAATGAATGTATAATAAATAATTAGGCCTGAACTATGAGATAATGTGATGTTAAAAATTAGGCTAGGATAATGTGCTATTTAGATTTATATATAACATAATATGGGCTCAACCGTTTCCTTAGAAATTTTATGGGTGTAAATGTCCTATATGGTTAAGCTTACTATGGGGCCTTGGAGGCCTTATACTTACCTGGGCCCTAGTGCCAGTCTGGCCGGCATAATTTTGGATCATGACAGTGTTAAAACCATAAAATGAGAGAATCCAAGCCTAACATTTCTAGGCTCAACATCAAAAGAGGGAATGA
>NW_023591319.1:0-94534 GCF_014843425.1 Jatropha curcas | reverse complement strand
GATAAGTGCTATTACGCATTTGTGCAGTCCTTAATGAACTTGATCTTTAACGGTTGAGAGAGTGAGACTACTCCTAATTGGTTTGAGTTTGTTTTACGAACGTTAAGCCCTGTAATTAAAGGAAAATCGTCTGCTGTCACTTTTCTCTGGGATCTTTGCCAAAATTTTCCATATAAACGAACACTGCTATCAAGAAGTTAATGGAGTTTAGTTATATTAAATTAGAGACAATGAAAAAAGAAAGAAAGTAAAACACAATTAGCATTCACATCTACCACCATGTTTGGAATATCATTGGTTGCCAAACACAAATGTTCCTGGAGAGACTAGGGTTTTCATAAAGCATAGGCAAGAGAGAAATTAAACCCAGAGCCAAGGACTGCAAGAGCTTACGCAGGAAATTAGCAGTTTCATTTTTGCTTTTAATTATAATTCTACAAACTTGTTATTTGCTTCCGATGAGGTGTGAGAAATCTTTGCATGGCTATTTATAGGATGAAGTGCTTTTTAGTTCTTTTTTTTTTTTCAATATAAATATTTGATAAGCAAAAAAGACATTGTCGCCATTTACTTTGATAAAGCTTAAATTAGATTTTCAAAATACTGTGGGCTGCTTTAAAATAAGTTTACAGTTTTTTTTAATATAAATATTTGATAAGCAAAGAGACAATTGTCGCCATATTTGATAAGCTAAAATTAGATTTTCAAAGTACGTGGGCTGCTTTACAAATAGTTACAGTACTGTAACTTTACGGCCGCCAAAGGTAATCGATTTGTATTTGTTTGACAGTGCAAGCCATTAGTAGGGAGTTTGGGTAAGTATATTGGTGTTCCATTACTCCATGAGTTAGTTTTTCATGCTTATAATTGATAGTGGTTAATTGATAAATGTTCGTATTTGGTAAAATTTTGACAGCTGTTATTGTTAAAATATAAAACAACAAAGCATAATTGAGGTGAATGTATTATTTTATTTTAATGTATTCCATAAATAAAAATATTAATTAAATTTTTTAAAATAATACTTAATAAAAAATTTATTTTTAAATAACTACGATTAAATTATCATAAAAAATATTAATTTTAAAAAAATAAATTTATTAGCAACTATTTGTATGATAGTAATGAAATTCAAATATGATATAACTACAAATCAGTCACTAGTTATTAAAAAAAAAAAAAAACTCCAAAATGTGCTTATCAAACATCGAAAACTTAGTTATTAAATACAAATAAACTATCAGCTGTATGAATTAACTAAACTAAATGCCGGACTATTTGATTTAATTGTTATTGAGCTCAAAGTAGACAGTTGTTGCTATTATAAAATATCTCATATTATTTTTTAGTTAATTTATTATTAAGTAAAAATTAGAAAATTTTGAGTAAACTGAATTAGTTATATTTATTGTTAAAGTAAATTTTATGGTAAGTGAAGTGTTGAATTCAGTTCCTCATTCATTGAATATTTCTAGAAAGATTGAAATAATTTATTCAGTAAACTGAATTTTGAGAATTCATCAAATAATTTATTCAATTCTGTTTGGTTTAATTTATAGATTTTTAATCTTTAAAAATAACTAAGAGTTAATTTTAAAAATATTTAATAATTAACTTGGCTTTGAGAGCTATATAATATCCAATACTACTAATAGCTGAACTTCCCCTTCAATGCAGTTTTCTTTGACTTATGAGACCTTAATCAAAATCAATTTCCCTGCTGATTGCTGACACGTCACCACTCACAGAAGTCTCTGCTGTCCATAATCAAAATCGAATTTCCCTGCTGATCGCTGACACGTCACCACTCACAGAAGTCTCTGCTGTCCAACTGGAATTGCCCATAATCATCAAATTCTGAGCTCTTTTATTCATCGTGACTGCAAATGGCTAATTTTTTAAGTACAGAGGAGTAAAACTATATATTAAGAATGATTTTTATAATTTATTAAATATAAAATTCCATTTTACAAATAAAGTTTTTACCAAATTTATTTTCAATAAAGTAAATTCCATATAGATTTATTATTCCAAAACAACAATGAGAGGCAAATAAGTGATGATTTGTATAACATTCTACCATTCATAAGGCATAAATGTTACCATATTATGAAAGAATATGCATTATATATTTATGGATCAGAAAACTTGAACATAAATTCCTGATCATATTTATTTAACAATCTATCAATTTGTTTATTTAGTGCAATTTTTTTTAAAGAAATCAAACTAGAAATTTCCTTAAGTGAAAACTGTATACAAATATGAGATACAGATCAATATGTTTCTATACTTTTATGTAGAAAGTCTAATAATAACCACTTATACAAAAAAAAAAAAAAAAAAAAAAAAAAAAAAAAAAAAAAAAAAAAAAAACAATCTTGATTTGAAGTATTTGATTAAGTTGACAGAGTACTTATGTTATAGGTGATCGCTTACTCTACTTAGTGGCTATTCATGGCCATTGTTTGACTCCATAGTCTTTCTACAAGTCTGATCTGATCTGATCACTTTCAAATTCTTCCTTCTACTAGAGAAGAGATTTGCACTTCTTTCTGCATAACTGTCCAAATAACAAACTACACTAGACAAAATCACTATAATGGTGACAAGAATAACTTAAAACTAAATCTAAGAACAAAATCCTAAAATATGAGTAATAATAAATCCTAATATTTAGCAATAGTAACACAAATTTGTAGATCTGATGATTATTTAAAAAACAAAAAAAAAAAAAAAAAAAAAAAAAAAAAAAAAAAAAAAAAAAAAAAAAAAAAAAAAAGGAAGAGAGAAATGGTGCTTGACCCACAGCTGAGAGGGCTTTAATGGTGGGCCGCCAAGTAGAAAAGAAAAAGAAAGCTTCTGAGCGGTTTTGAGAAAGGGCGAGAGTCGGCTTAGAAGAAAGGAGCTGAACATAGAAAAATAAAAATGTCCCTCTAAAACTATTAATTAACTACAAACAGATTTATTTAGTTGCAAAGTTTTTAAGTTAAAATACTTGGGTGACAGAATATTTAATAAAATATTTATTAGAGACTTAACCGTGATTCAATAAGATCTAATTTTACTTTAGGATCAAATATTATATTTTCCATAGAATGAGAATAGGATTACAATATTTCATTTCTATTCCTCCACAAACACTCAATTGACGTCATCATTTCAAAATACTTATTTAATTAGTAATTCCAAATGCTATGCAACAATAATTCTAATGCCAACTCTAATTAATGTCTTTTTACCTTCATATAAAGAGGATTAAACTCCCTATTCAGGGACGCAAGATGTGACAGGTCATCTATTCAATTACGATTGTTTATTATTAACTTAAGCATTAACGTAGTTTCAAGCCTAGAACTCTTCTCCTCTTTCCTTTTTCCGTTCGTTTCTTGCAGCTTTTATGGATGGATTTATCAAAATCTATCAATTGCTTATAATTTTAAATAGATTTTAAAATAATTAAAATATTTAAATAATATAAAAATGAGTATTACTAAACGGATTAAAATAAATAGTAAATGTTGATGGGTTATATATTAAACACCAAATGCTTCTTAAACATGTGAATTGTCATTTGTCTCCGAAGCAACTCATGTGAAACAATCACTCCCAATTTATTTTCCATGAGAAGTTATTTAACTCTATCACATTTATGTAAAACTCATCATTTATATTTGTTGCAAAAATTTATGACACCCTTAATTTTTTACTTTGATGAGTTGAAAACCTCTATTAATAAAGTTGCACATATTAAAAAATCAACTCGTAAAATCGTTTATTAAACACTTCAATTCCAATTTGATCAATTTAAACACTTCAATTCCAATTTGATCAATTTATTAAATACTTATTAAATAGTTAAATATGTGAAAATTATTATTTTGCAAACCACATATCAAATCAATATTTTGCATATAAAATACGTATCCAACAATAATTCTAACTCCAAGTCTAATCAAAGTCTTTTTACCTCTATATAAAGGGGATCAAACTCCCTATTCAGGGACGCAAGATGTGACAGGTCATCTATTCAATTACGATTGTTTATTATTCTTTTATTGACTTAAGCATTATCCTGCTCTGATACCATTATGAGTATTAAAGCAGCCAGTATAAAGTTAAATTCATTTATGAAAGAGGAGCCCACTTGAAAGCTACCTCTGTGTTCTTTTATTTCTATTCTTTTTCTATTCAAGCTATTATGATTACTTATACATAATTAGCCACAGTCCTAACAGATGAGGAGTGTGCGTTAGTAGAGCTATTCTAACGGGAGTTAGGAGAGCTATTCTAACGGGATTACAATACAAAATGCAAATAGTTGCTGACACATCACATATCCGTTATAGTTTCAAGCCTAGAACTCTTCTCCTCTTTCCTTTTTCCGTTCATTTCTTGTAGCTTTTATGGATGGATTTATCAAAATCTATCACTTGGTTATAATTTTAAATATATTTTAAAATAATAAAAATATTTAAATAATATAAAAATGAGTATTACTAAACAGTTTAAAATAAAGATTAAATGTTGATGGGTTATATATTAAACATGTGAGTTGTCATTTGTCTCCGAAGCAACTCATGTGAAACAATCTCCCAAATCTATTTTCCATGAGAAGTTATTTAACTCTATCACATTTATGTAAAACTCATCATTTATATTTGTTTTTTCCATGAGAAGTTATTTAACTCTATCACATTTATGTAAAACTCATCATTTATATTTGTTGCAAAAATTTATGACACCCTTAATTTTTTACTTTGATGAGTTGAAAACCTCTATTAATAAAGTTGCACATATTAAAAAATCAACTCGTAAAATCGTTTATTAAACACTTCAATTCCAATTTGATCAATTAATTAAATGCTTATTAAATAGTTAAATATGTGAAAATTATTATTTTAAAAGTTGTGCCAACCACGTATCAAATCAATATTTTTCATATAAAAGTCGAAATTCTTTATTAGTATCAAGAGATATGCAATATTAGCAAAACTCATAACTTTAAGATATAATAGATCTCCAGTAATAGTTTACCTTTTATTTTCAAATTTTCATTAAGTTTCTATTTATGTATGTTTGAAACATTAATAAATAAAATATTTATATATATGATGTCATCTGATTACCTGGTGAAGGTTTTAAAGCAATTATATTATTAGCTCAACGGAGAAATTAAACATTTGATTGGATAGCTTTTGTGGCCAAGTCATTATTGGCTGCTTTCCTAAAACTTTTTGAATGGAGATTTTGTTTTTGTTTGAGCAAAATAATATAATAATAATAATAATATTGTATCCATATTTCTATTCATATTATAATTTGTATTGGTCAATGGTCATAGTCAAATAGTCTGTAATATTATATTATACATTCATCTAATAATTTTTCTTCATAGTTTGTAACTTTATAAAAAGTTGAGTAACACAACTTTAATTTTTTTTTTTTTTTTTTTTTTTTTTTTATATTATATATTCATCTAATAATATTTCTTCATAGTTTGTAACTTTATAAAAAGGTTGAGTAACACAACTTTAATTTTTATTTTGTTTTTTTTTTCTTTTTTTTTTGAATATAGAGGAAGGAAGGGATGAAACCCATAAGAAATATAAATAAACTCTCAAAGGATTAACTAGACATGGACTTATGCCAAGAAATATCATATATATCCCAACTTAAAAGATTCAGAACCGAAAAGGATGGGTAATTTTTACTTTGATTAATTAAATAATTGAATTTATAAAATTACATATATTAAAAATTTTAACTTATAGTAAATTTTTGCTAATGAAACATAAATTTAAATATTTCGAATGCATAATTTGTAATCAATAAATCTAACATTTTATGCATTATTTAGCACAAGTTTTCAACAGTGATATTTACATATTATTGAATATCCAGTAAATATATAATTAATGCAACTTTCATAAGTTGGAATGTTAATAGAGCGATTTTATAAATTAAATTATTCAACGGATAAGCCTTGATGGATTGTTTCACCATTAACTTTCTATTATATTGCAATCTCACCTCACTTGGACCGTTAGTTAACTTAATCTAAGTTTGCTCTCTCATACAATTTGCTAAGTTTAATTGTTATCTTAATTAAATTTATTTTTTTTCATTTATGTATTTGCCCTTTAGATACTTGGATGTAATAACAAGAAAGCAAAATAGATAGAAGATATGGAAATATTAGAAGTTTAAAAAACGGAAGGTGATTATGTACAATTTTTTTTTTTTTTTTTTCAAAAAGAAAGAACAAAATCTTGACTGTCTCAAGGAATAATAATCCAGGTATAATTTAGGACACTATCTCAAATTTGAAATTTTTTAAAAATGGGCTGTGGAAACCCATTTAACCTAAATATCCCAAATTTGAAACCGAGCATACTGGTAGGAGGCCCTAGTAACAGTATGAGCGCTCCCATGTATTTGCTTCCTATCCCATTTACTTGCTTGCTAACTCACTTGACCGAAATATTCGGTCTAAAATTTAAAATAAATTTACAATCCAAAAACTTACAATCCGAAAAACTACGGGTGGAACAAGGTTGAAAGTAGGATTAAGATGTAGGCTTGGTTTCTAAACACATTCTTTCTAAGATGCTTCATTCAAATTTCTGTTCTATATCTCATGTTTTGATTTTCTATAACCTATATGTTTTCTGTCCTTAACATATATATTTAAATATAACGTGATTTAATCAAAGATAATGTAATGAAAAAAAGATATTATAATGAAATGTAATTAACATTCTAATTACCTATGTTAGTCATGTAATTGAAAAATTTTATAAAATATAATCATCATTATCTCATTTTTTATATTTGTTTGGGAATATTGGATGTAATTAACACCTGCTTACTACCAACAAACACACTACCATCGCACCACTCCATCACCACCAAGATAAAAATAAAAATATTCTTATATTTTTGTATAAGAATGGGAAGAATTAGAATGAAAAAATCACTAAAAAAGATCAAAAATACCCATAATTTTATATTGCAATTTAATCTTATTTAATCAAAATATATTAAAATTATATGTAAAAAGAAAATAATTTTCAATAACTTTTATTTTTGTTTTGTACAAATTGCACCTTTGCCAGCTTATTTTGCTTTTAATTTTCATTAGGATTTTCTATTTATATCAGCGAATAATAATTAATATCTAGTTATAATAGTTTATTATATATCTGTCTTCAAGAAGAGTGGGTCATTGTTCCTGTATTATTTGTATCAATGTTGAAATTTTTTAATTGAGATCCAAAATATATTTATTAAGAAAAAATGGTAATAGTCAAGAGAGTAAAAGTTATAGAGAGTAAAAGTTATAAATTGGCTAATATCAATGGCAACAATAATGACTTTATTAATAACAATAATAAAGGGGCACAATAAGAAACTTAATTAAAAACTCATTTTTGTTTAAAAAGTAAAAATTAAAAAGATTGAAAACTCAATATAGCACTTAATGACAACACTGCATACAAAAAATTCAAAGAGCCTATACAATATTTAAGAACACATAATATTTAAATGCGCCATACATAGCGATGGAAGCGGAACGGTTACTCGCGAATTTTAAACTACTTGTAGCCATATCCGTTTAGAATTTTATTAGTTATATCCGTTTCAAACTTGTTTAAATATCCATTTAAATATTTAAACCCGTTTAAAATTTTACTACTTTTATCCTTTCCAAATCCGTTTAAAGTACCCCTTAAATGGATAGATTATCCATACATTTTAATCTATTCAAACCCAAATTTATTTAAAATGTATTTTTTACTAATAAATGGATACTCTCATTCAACGGATCGGAACGGAACAGGTACCCTAAAATACCCGTCTCACTTCCATCCCTAGCCATACAACTAAGAAGATTCCAAGAACTCAAAATAGGCCATAGAATTAGCTTCATTAGCTTCATTTACTAATAAAAAATCAGACCCATAGAGCATGCTTTAAGGCATAATAACGTCGTGAAGTAGAGAATCAAGATGGTTTATCTTCGGACAAAATTTCCAACGATCATGCCTGACATTTGATTAATCAGGTAAATAAACTTTCAAAGATAAGGATATATAAATTTTAAATGTGAGAAAACAAGTAAATATGAATCTTACCCACGTATGACGACAAAGAATTTCGACAATTCGACTGCATTCATACATATTGATTATTGAATTAAGCAATTGCACTAAAAGTATAAATTTATTCTCAACTTAGTGCTTGTTCGGCAATATTAGCTATTATTTATTAGCTATTTATATAGCAGTTTAAATTAGAAATGATTGATAAAATAATTGTTTAGTTAGCTATTTAACTTAAAATGACAAACGAAAAACATTATATATTTAATTAGCTGAATTCAACGAAAAAATGGATGTGATTGTCAAAAAAAATTTAATTAATCTATGTGAAACGCTAAAATTAGAATATTTAATCTTTCATAAAAAGCTTCACCGACCTCTAAAGGCTATTAAAAGCTATGTTACTGATCAATACAATTAAAAAAATAGAGTTCTGATTTGGTCAAAAGCTAAAAGCTAGCATAAAAGTTATTGTCAAAAAAGGCCTTAATATTTTAGCTCCTTGTAACTAACATGCATAGCTCCTTGTAACTAACATGCATAAAATTTAGCAACAAATTATGCTTTTGGCTATTGAAATTCAAGAACTACAAAAATTTGGTTCAAAGTGAGATCAAATAATATGACTCTTGAGAAGAAAAAAATGACAATCACCGACACCAACATAAATTGACAAATAAAAAAAAAAAACCAGAAAATCATATAAACCACTTATTCCAATTGACCTTCTTGTAATTATCACTAGCACCATTATGCATAGAGGCTTCCCAACTACAGCCCTCTTAAAATGTTAAAATCAGCTTTGCCTTAAAATGTTAAAATCAGCTTTGCGTTAATGATTCTTCCTAAAACAATCCAACAGTGTCAAAAGCATCCAAAGATAGACTAAGTTAATCATATATGGCTAATCCATACCCGTTACCTCAACCTTTGCAACTTGTTACAATTGCACTCTAAATCCAACTTAACTCCCAACACACTCCAATTTCAAATATTTATAAAAATCACACCCTAATTTGAAATCCAGTCAAAATTAATAATAAAAAACAATAAACGTGGGACCCACTTTAGTTAGCTAACACTCTCTCCTCTTTCATAAAAATCTCAAAGCAGATATTAGATATTCTCATCAAAATCTTAAATATTCTTTTTTTTTTCTCAACAATTTATCTTTGTATTAAAGATAAGCGAGATAGAAAATGGTGTAGCCTCTTGTTATTATTATATAGAGTAATCTAGGGTTTTATTTTTAATTTGGGTAAAGGACGATTTGCATTTGGAAAAAGCTAGGAATGGAGATGGGATCTACTTTTGAAATTAGTGAGGCGTCTTTCATTTCAACCACAAACCAGTTAGGTGTATTTTGCAGGCACAATAAAGAAGCACATTTATACACCTCAAGGAGTCGATCAAATCCAGGATGTAGGTTTTATTGCTGTCCAAAATGGAGGGATATGGCAAATAATTGTAGGTTCTTCATGTGGCTTGATAATGATTACTATCCAAGGGTTATTCAAGTCATGAATATGATTTATGGAAGGTTAGATACTACAAAAACTAAGTTGCAAAAGGTGGAGGAGCAAAAATTAAAGCTAGAAATGGAGTTGAAGTCACTAGAACAAAAGTTGAGAATGAAGAAAGTGGCAGTGAAAGAAATGAATGCAAAAATGGAATTCTTAACCGCAGAAAATTCCAACTCATCTAATTGCCTCCATGCTAATTGCTCCATATCCAAGTACAAAGGAAAGAATATTTGTTAGATCCGTTTATTGGCACTTGTATTTGCCTTGATTTTGGGTTTATGGATTTTTAGATTATTTCAAGAAAATGTGAAATTGATGTTCTTTGCGCCTGATTAGTTTTTGTTTAGGAGATAATTTTCTAGGGTATTAATTTTGAAAGTTGATGTATTTTGTTTGTTAAGCACGTAATTATATATGCATGTATTTTGTTTGGTTAGCACTAAGTATAGATGCTTATAGTTGTAGCTTCTGCTGTTAATTGTAACATCTGTGAACATCTGTTGTTCTACAGAAAATGAAATCCAATGTCATCTTGAATGTCCAAACGTTTCTCTATTTAACTCAACATTATTAGAGTAATTAAATAATAAAAAAATAGAGAAAGAAAGAAATATAAGAAAGTAACTAAATATATTGCAAAAATTTCCAATTTTTATGAAGGCATAGATTATGGATGCTGGTTATCAAGAATACAGGACTGATAGCCTATTTTTCATCCATAAACTAATGCCAAAATCACCTGTAATATTGCCTAACTATACCAAATAATGCGAAATTTGTCCAACACATCAATCATTGGTGGAAAACCAAAAAACCAATTCCACCTTCTCTTTCTATTAGTGATAATAAAAAAGTTACAGTTGACTCCAATTAAAAAAAATTCCATGTGTCAACTTAGGCAATATCTTCCTTTGCTATTAATAAAAATATTATAATATAAACTAACTAATTATGCAGCTTCAGATTCAATTACTGTGTCATTTCTTGGGAAGAAAAAGGTGGCTAACTAAGTTTACTTGAGTTAACCTCTGTCCTTTGTTCAACTAAGCTAGCATTGTTTGACTTCTTTCCACTAACAAATTGCACACATGTTTCATCTGGCATCTGAGAAGCAAAATTAGTCATTTAGAATATTAAATGAACACAATATATCATACAAAAGCACCATAAACTATAGCTTTAAATAAAAAAAAAATCCAACACATTTTTAGATTTATTGTTTCTCCTTCAAACATTACAAGGATAGTAAAAAGTATAAGCATATACTCTTCCTGATTCAACAGAAAACACAACACCATATCCATGTCTGACCTGCTACATCTCTTTTCCTATGATAGAACTAACATCTGCTGCAGCCAATGCATTGCTTGATTCAGCCATTGTTGATTTTTTTTTCTAGGCCAACCAACTTTCCCCTACAATTCATATGCAAAATAGTACGAAAGTTCAAAAAGCTACAACATATACAATCCTATGATCATCAAAGCATAATAAAAAAAATATAAATACAAACTAAATTAGTATATAAACAATAACATATGATCAAATCCAGCAACATTACATTAAATAAACAAAAAAAAAAAAGACAGTATGATTTTCGGTACAAATGGCACTTACAAGCTTGGGGGCTTCAGGTGCACGAGGCTCTTTTATCTTAGGACAACCTCTCATGTTGTGCCCGTAATCAAAGCAGTGTTGGCATCGGATCTAAATACCATGCTTACCTATCTTACCAGAGTTGGATTTTTTAGGTTCTTCATCAGCTAACTTCATCCTTGCAGTTTTCCTTCTACCTAGTTTTTTCTTCTACTCTGGTGGAATGATGGATGACTCTGATACCAATTGATGCAGAACCCCAGGTTTATATTCAAACCAAAACCTAACACACAAATCAAAATTGAACATACACCAAGAATAAATCCCCAACCTATGGAACCCCTAAACAATAATGTATGAAAACGCCAATAATAAGTTGATTTAAAACAATAAGAACAGCAATCCCACAAGTATGCCCTTTATGAAAGCAGTTCTTAATGCAAAAGCAAGAGCAAAACTCATGAACTCACTTTGGAAGAAATTGGCCAAGCCAAGAGACTAGTCTCAGTCTGATTAATTATCAATGATCTACTTTACAATGAAAATAAGAAGGCTTTACATAGCCTCGGACAACCCCTTAGATTTCCAAGTTAAAAGGAAACTAATAACCAATGGAAACAAACCCTAAACCTAATAAGAAAAAGCAAAACATGTTTTTTACTTAAGCCCATTATAAGGAAATCCCAAAAACATTAAATTAACCCATTCTAGGCCAAAAAGAAGTCCTAAACATTTAACCCAAGCTAATGGCTGCCCAATTACATAAGTTAAGTCTAATTATTTATTATAAAGCTAATTAGACATGGATTATGGCCCATTTGTGAATTAGGTCCAAATCTACCTGAAATGTCTTCTTTAGTTTTCAATGAAGAATGATGAATCAATCTCCTCTACAAATCTGTCCATGAATGCTTAAATAGCTTCCTTGAGCTTCTTTGATCTTGCTTGAGCGATTGGTCCTTGAGGAAGTGTCAATTCATCCTTCTTCTTGTCTGGTTCAGATTGAGATGCCTTGATCATGCTCATATCATTCCCTCCCCCTTTGAAAGGATTCATCCTCCAATCTGAATCAAAGACAAAAGGAGACAAGTCAGCAACATTAAAAGTGGCACTAACACTGTACTCACCTGGCAAGTCAATTTTGTATGCATTATTATTAATCCTTTCCAAAACTTGGAATGGTCCATCTCCCTTTGCATCAAGCTTAGACTTCCTCTTTGCAGAAATCTTTCTTTCTTCAAGTGAATCCAAACCCAATCTCCAAGTTCAAAGATCATTTCTTTTCGGCCTTTATTTGCTCCTTATGCATACAACCTATTCTTTTGCTCAATCTGCTTGCATGCTTTATGGTGAATAGCTTTAACATTTTCCGCCTTCGCCTCGCCATCTAAGATAGTAAGCTCATTCAATGGTAAAGGCAACAAATCCAACACGATTAAAGGATTAAAACCATAAACAATCTAAAAAGGTGAATAACCTGTAGAAGAGTGTACTGCCCTATTATATGCAAACTCAACAAATGGCAAACAATCTTCCCAAGTTTTCAAATTTGTACCAACAATAGCACGCAACATAGTTCCTAAAGTCCTATTAACCACTTAAATTTGTACCAACAATAGCACGCAACATAGTTCCTAAAGTCCTATTAACCACTTCAGTTTGGCCATCTGTTTGTACCCAATTTTTCATGTAAAAAATAAAAGTTTAGCACCCAATTTTTCCCACAGAACACGCAAAAAATGACTTAGAAACTTAGCATCACGATTAGAAACAATGGTTCTAGGTACACCATGCAAACGTACAACATTACCAAAGAACAAGTTAGCAATATTTGTTGCATCATCAGTTTTATGGCATGCAATGAAATGAGTCATTTTACTAAATCTGTCCACTACAACAAAAATGTTATCTATTGCTATCCTTGTCCTAGGCAATCCCAACATAAAATCCATGGAAATATGAGTCCAAGGTTCAGTAGGCATAGGCAAAGGTGCATACAAATCATGAGGCATAGTTTTAGATTTTGCATGCTTATAATCAATACATGCAGAACAAAATTTTTCAATAAGTTTTCGCATGTTAGGCTAATAAAAGTGTACATGCAGCATGTCCAAAGTCCTTTGCACACCAAAATGCCACATTAAACCCCTGCTAACCCCTACTATGTGATTCCCTAACAAGCAGCTCACGAATAGAACATATTGAAATACAAAGTTGTTTACCCTTAAAAAGATATTCATCATATGCCTATAAAACTTATTAAAAGCTTCTTTTTCACATGCTCTATACACCTTACCAAAATCAGCATCATCAACATACATATCCTTTAAATGCTCAAAACCAAGTAATTTAGAACTAAGCAATGAAATTATTGCATATCTCCTAGAAAGTGCATCAGCAACCACATTTTCTTTTCCTTGGTTTTATTTAATCACATATGGAAAAAGTTCTAAATATTCCATCTACTTACCATGTCTTTTGTTCAACTTAACTTGTCCTTTCAAGTACCTAAGTGATTGATGATCACTATGAATCACGAACTCTTATGGCAACAAGTAATGTTCTAACCTCAAGAGCTCTTAACAAGGCATAAATCTCCTTATCATAAGTGGAGTAGTTCAGGTTTCCTTTGCTCATCTTCTCATTGAAGTATGCTGTGGGATGTCCTTCCTGCATCAAAACAGCACCAATACCTATCCCGAGAGCATCACACAGTCTACCTTTTACCACTCTTGTTTTGTTTCTCACGATTGCACTTCGTTTCTCACGATTGCACTTCAGAACTAGCCTTGACACAAAGCAACACACCAAATCAATTGACAAGAAATAATGATATCCTAACAAGAAGAAAAGTTCGAAGTCTAGAGCAAAGGGAGGCAAAGGACCAAGATGAATAAAAAAAATAGAAAATAGCACACTAGAAGTAGAAAATGAGTACTATAGATCAATTTTAAGTTCAACAAGGTACAAAATGTTGAATTTAGTGTAAAGAAACCAAAAATAGAGAGACACTTCGAAATCAAATAACTGAGAGGAAAATAAAGCAATGACAAGACGGATGCACTAAAATGCAAAGTTTAATCAAATCCTAATGATAAGACTAAACTGATGTTATGTATGACACGAAAGAACAATTCAATGGAAGTAATAAGGAAAATTAACCCAAACAGCCTAGAAATCAACTTAGGCGTATTTATGTGTAGTGTAAGCCCAATTTGTGTTAAAAAGCCCCAAGAGTATCCCTGAAGGTAATTCAACCTATACTAAGTCAAATAGATTTCAGCCCACTTAATTTAGCAAATAACACAACTAAACAGCCCTTAAACAATGGTTTTTTTCCCTTTATAGTACAGGGTTCTTGCAAAAGCTTCATATGCAACTTTCTTTGCACTTTTTCTGAATTTTTTTATTTTGTTTACATAATAATCACGAAATCATAAGCTAAAGAACATGAATTGAACAATCCAATTCAAATTTGGACAGAAACCCAATTCATCCAATAAGAATAAAGCAATTAAAAGGACTGAAATTAATAAAATGAAATTAAGAACAAGATAAATAAGAAGTTACCTTAGTCTATGCTCTAATACTAATTGATGTAGAACCCCAGGTTTATAGTCAAACCAAAACCCCAACACACAAATCAAAATTGAACAAACCCCAGGTTTATAGTCAAACCAAAACCCCAACACACAAATCAAAATTGAACATACACCAATAATAAATCCCCAACCTATGGAACCCCTAAACAATAATGTATGGAAACGCCAATAATAAGTTGATTTAAAACAATAAGAATAACAATCGCACAAGTATGTCCTTTATGAAAGCAGTTCTTAATGCAAAAGCAAAAACAAAACTCATGAACTCACTTTGGAAGAAATTGGCCAAGCCAAGAGACTACTCTCAATCTGATTAATTATCAATGATCTACTTTACAACGAGAATAAGAAGGCTTTATATAGCCTTGGAAAGCCCCTTAGATTTTCCAAGCTAAAAGGAAACTAATAACCAATGGAAACAAACCCTAAACCTAATAAGAAAAAGCAAAACATGTTTTTTACTAAAGCCCATTATAAAGAAAGCCCAAAAACATTAAATTAACCCATTCTAGCCCAAAAAGAAGTCCTAAACATTTAACCCAAACTAATGGCTACCCAATTATATAAGTTGACTCTAATTATTTATTACAAAGCTAAGTAGACATGGATCATGACCCATTTGTGAATTAGGCCCAAATATGCCTGAAATGTCTTCTTTAGCTTTCAATAAAGAATGGACTATCTCCTCTACAAATCTGTCTATAAATGCTTGAATAGCTTCCTTGAGCTTCTTTCTTTCAATAAAGAATGGACTATCTCCTCTACAAATCTGTCTATAAATGCTTGAATAGCTTCCTTGAGCTTCTTTGATCTTTCTCTCGAGTGATTGGTCTTTGAGGAAGTGTCAATTCAATCCTTCTTGGTTCAGATTGTGATGCCTTGATCATGCTCATATCATTAGGCTATATGTCTTCTCCATTCAAAGGGACAAGACCATGTTTGTATGTCTTAGAGTAATAGTCTTTCTTTAACTAATCATCCACATAATCCAACACATCATATCTTATATAGAGAATGCATAAAATGGCATGACTGCAAGGGACTCTAGAGAGTTGCCATGATCTATAAGAGCAATTCCTTTGAGAGAGGGATACCACAAAGGAATTTCCACCATCTTTGACTTGGAAGCTATCACCATCAAAAGGACTTGGCAAACATTGTGAAGTGAACATTTTGTTACTTTCTATTTTTTTTGCCTTATTCTTCCTCCAACCCCATCTTTCCATTGCTTCACTTGTGTCTCCTTGAAATAGTTTTCTTATCATTAAGGATGTCCTTATTTTTTCAAACATCATGATCAAATGCATAGTTCTTGCTTTAGGATGTATCCATTGAAGGTCTCTGCAATGTTGTTTGTAACATCATCCACTTTAGAAAAAGTGGATAAAAATGCTCTACAAAACTTGGTTTTATCTCTCTTTAACAAATTGTCAACTGCTTCTGCATCAAGCTCCTTCAATTCTGAGTTTCTTATCAAATTCAGCCTCCTAAGCAAAATACACAATTGCCCAAAAACATTGCTTGTACCCTTCTCTTCTATGCATTTTCTTCCAATTGGCATGAATGTGGACTGCATAGTTCCTATGCATAGCATAAGGAACAAGCTCTTTAATGGCATTCTCTAGTCCCTTGTCAAATAAAGGAGAACACAATCTTAAGTAAAAAGAACATAAAATTTGAATAAATGAACTAATGTTAGAGAATTTTACCTTCTGTTAGTCACTCACAATGGTGAGTCTAACACCGTATGCAACGCTTAGGTCCTCAAATAGCAAATTCAGAAACCAAGTCCAACTATACTCCTTCACTCTTTCCACAACAGCCCATGCAGCTGGATCCATTTGATTATTGGCATCTTTGCTAATTACACTAACTAACTGTCCTCCAAGCATTGTTTTTAAAAAAACAACCATCAATGAATATACATGGTCTACAACCCTCTTTGTGGCCTTTTCTCAAAGCCAAGAATCCAATGTACAACCTTTGAAACACATTTGGGCCCCTACTTCCATTCTCTTCACGTTGCAAAATAAATGTCCCCTCCTTGTCAACTCTTCTTAGTTATGCTATGTAAGACCTCAATTTCCCCTAGTGTGCCTCTTAGAGACCCTGTTAGCTTTGCCATAGCTTTAGCCCTCGCTCTGTAACACAGTTGCCTATTAACTATAACAACATACTTTTCATTCATGCTCGCTATCATCTTATCCATACCATAAGAAGGATCTCTTCTTATTTATCTTAAGAATTCTCTTGCAAGAAAGTCATAATTTTTTTGTCGATTTGTCAGTGACCTAAAACACTTGTGTTCTTCTTGATACGTCATAATTACCCATGACTTGTCCTTTCCTCGGGTTCTTGTATATAGTCTCCAAGGACAAGATCCAAAGCATTTATAATCAACCTTAGTAGCCTCACTTTTCCTCCATTTGACATTGAATTGATTAAGTAAAGCAAACTTTTTTACACCCGTAATTAGTTGCTCCTTAGAAGCAAAAACCATGCCAATAGGAAACTGAAGCTTTTTGTGTTCGCATGAAAGATCATAGACATTTTAGATGGCTTTTTTTTTTCTTCTTAACATGCATTTCTCCTTCATCGCTGCTATTTGTACTTGAGAACTCTTCATCAGATTGCTCATAGTCGCTCTTATTTTTGACACATTTATATCATATGCTATGAGATCATTCACAATTTCAGGCTCTTCTTGTGATTTAGGCAATTCACTGTTAGCAACCTCTTCATTCTCAGCAACAAAAGCCACTTCTAAGCCTAACCCAACTCCATTATCAATTACTATTTTTGTTAATTCAACATGTTCTCCCTAGCCTTCACAGCCTCTGTCATCTTTATCCTCATCTAGTATTGAAGAAACATCAATGTCTAAATCACTTTCTTCCTCTTCAATATCAATATCTACTTCAACACAGCCATCAACATTTTTAGTCTCAGCATCATTCTCATCTTCACTTACTATCAATCCCTCCCTCTCCATGGCTTGAAAAATCAAGTCAACGTCATCCACATCATCATGATTAAGCTCAAATGAAATTTTTTCATCATTAAGCTCACTAATGTATGCTCTATCCAACTATTTTCCACTAACTTCATGTTGGTCTCAATGTATACCTTCAAAAAAATTGCAATCCTTTCCCTCTTCTAGCATTGCAACTACGTCTTCATCTGTCCTAGCCAAAGTCAAGCATCTCCAATCACCCTTTGGTTTGAAATAACATATTCTATGCACCTCACCATAGCCAAAAGCTCTAACCATATTCACCGTTTCTTCATACTTCATATCTATCCCTATTTGGGTAACCCATTCTTCTAAAGCCCATCCACCAACATATTTTAATATCTTCCCCTCCTTACTCATGACACCACCAGCCCATGTCTCGATGGGGAACCTATTAAATACATTCAATGATAACCAAAATCACAACTAACACACACACACACACACACACACACACAGATATATATATATATATATATATTAAACACATTTCATACTTGCTGAATTTTTGACTACCAACTAATTTTTAATGATATCAGTATTGTGTAGATAGGATATTTAAGAGAGAAAAAATAAAAAGTATTCTCTTTACACATAAGATTCCATGCTAATATTAAACTTTTATCCTATAGTGCATAATAAATAAAATAAAAATACTTTATCAATTTTTTACTCAGCACATTCATCCAGCCTATACCATTTCCAAAAGCATATATAAACCCCCCCCCCCCATATATAAACCCCCCCCCCCTCTTTAATGCGTTCAAAGCACCCCCCCCCCCCTCTAATGCGTTCAAAGCATATATAAAAAAATTAAAAAGCGATTAAATGCTTACCAGTTTCTCTCCTTTTGAAAACCCCTAGCCATTTTCATGTCACGACTCATGCACTGACTTCTTTTCTGAAAACTCTAAGTCAATGTCAACAGTTGAACAAAATCTTTAGCAACTGGAATTGCGTAAAAGAAGCAAAGTTATCCCATTCTTGTAATGGAGGAGGGTTCAATTTTGGAAGAGAGTGGCGAGAGCGAGTGGCGAGAGTGAGAGGCGAGAGAGACAGAACAGGGAAAGTGAAAGAGAGGGTTCGATCGTGACGTGCGAGAAGAAAGAGAAGGTTCTGATGTTTATCCTAAACAGTGTGTTTAAGATAGCTAACCTAAGGTGGGTTAGCTAACTAAAGTGGGTCCCACGTTTATTATTTTTTATTATCAATTTTGGCTGGATTTCAAATTAGGGTGCAATTTTTATAAAGTTTGAAATTGGGGTGTCTTGGGGGTTAAGTTGGATTTGGGATGCAATTGTAACAAGTCGCAAAGGCTGGGGTTATAGGTATGGATTAGCCCATCATATATTCAAATTTTCCTGAGCAAAGAAGCTAATATTTTCAAGTGCAAAAAATCCAAAAATATCTTATTGCAACTCAGCTAGAACCTCATATGCATACCAAAACAAAAATTTTCAATCTAACCTCTTCAATCACCATGAAGTATCCTTCTTCTTCTGAACTCAGAACTTTTCCTTCCTTTAGCAAAGTTAAAATGAGAAATGGAAACCATAGAATGATAACAGATTTACAATAATAAAGCAAACATAATGGATGTATGGATACCTTCAATATTTGGAGCATAATTTCAACATCAGGTGATCCACTGAGGAGGTAGCTCATTACATAGAATGGTATACTTGATGAGTTACTATCACACAAAAATTTCAAGTACTTCAAATTCATAAATGGATAAGGCTCCGTTTCGAATAAGTCAGGAAACATGCTGAGAACCTATAGAAATCCAAACCTAGATAATTAGAAAGTAGAGAAACCCCAAGGAATACAAATAAGAAGATAAAAAGTTACACACATTTATAAAACAACGATGCTACCCTATTAATCATTTATTTTTACTAATTGGCTTTTAAAATGATCACAAGATTTCACTTGAGACTATGTTCAGAATGCATATACCTTAATGTTATCAGAATGTAGGCTAACACATTGAGCATTATAGCATCCTCTTAGCATATTAACAACATTCACAACATCCGCCTCCTTCAATCCACTATCCCGTGTGCAGGAAGTTCGCTTAATATGAACATACAAGTGATGAAGACAAGGGAAATGGAGGACAACGAAATCTAGAGGAACGAGTTAAAGGTGAAAGACTTGAGCTTTGGTGCAACAATCTCAAACCTTATTTTACAAAAAAAAAAAAAAAAAAAAAAAAAAAAAAAAAAAAAAAAAAAAAAAAAAAAAAAAAAAAAAAAAAAAAAAAAAAAAAAAAAAAAAAAAAAAAAAAAAAAAAAAAAAAAAAACAAACCAATGCGCTCCAATTTAAAGTTAACAAGTTCTGGTCCAAATATTCTAAAAGTTTTTAGGTCTAAGAAAAAGCAGTATTATATGACTAAGCTCTTCAAATTGGGATAGTTACCAAAAGGATCTAAATCAAAGTATGTAAAGGAGTAGCCATGGATTACCAACGAATTCTACGTAGTAAAACCAAATGATCCAGGCAAAACACCAACCAATTTCAACTCTAGGGTTTTGATTGACACATAATTTAGAAACAAAGGTGTGTTATCGAATGAAAATAAACTCTTTATGCGAAAATGTTCAACACCATGAGATACTGCATAATTGATTACCTCTACGATTAGGGTGTCATCGTAATCCAATTTTTGATGATAACCGAAGCTAAACTTAGAGAGAATAGATTTGTGATCACAGTGAGAAAAGATTCGGTGCACAAAGACTTTAAAACGGAATTGTGGAGTGAAACTTGAGTCGTAATAGAGTGTTGGGTTGAGATTAAGCTCACGAAGGGAAACCCACAAGTATCTCCATCACTTTGATAGTATACAGATTTTGATGGCGTCTCTAATATCCATGAAACAAAGGATGCAACGAAGAATTATATTTGGTAAACTACTCAATCTGTTTATCATTGTGCAATATGTCTCTTATCTCACTAGTGAAGAAATAGGGCTTAGTTTCACCCTTCGTACCTGGACTATACCCCCTATTACATTGGCATACCAATATTTCAATTTGTTATGCAAAATATTAAATCTTTAATTTATGTTCCGATAAAATACAAATGTTAGTCTCGCCATTTGCCTTTGGAGGGAGTGTTGACACGGCGCATTAGAAACATAAAAAGGTGCTTTGTCAATCTTGCCAAGTCATAGATGTAGCATCGCTCTCTATCCCACGCAAAATGTCATTTCTCTCTCTTGCCCCAACATTTCTCTCTCCCGCCCAACATTCTCTTCATTTTTTATCTTTTGAGTTTCAATCTGAATAGTCACTTTCTTTCCTTTCTCTATTTTCTTCTCCAACGACGATAGAGACTCTCTCATCATTTTCTTCCTTTCTCTTTCAAATACTTTAACCTGGACCCGAAATTTGAAGAAGAAGCATGTGTCTGTGAAGAGCGTAGACTAAATCAAAGTTGGAAGACTGATATTAGAATCATTTAAGGGAGAGCAATGGCCCCAAGACCTGACGGTTAGTCCGCTTTCCCTAGTTCTTTAATGCATGTGTTTGTAAAGTTGTGTGTTTGCGGTCCAAATATGGCTTTTATGTGTGTATGTAGTGGGTGTACTTTGTCTTTTCTGGGAAAGTTTATATAAATAAATGGGGTCTTATAATTAAAAATTATGTTAGGTTTAGGGTTTGCACATTAAAATATAATGAAATTGAAGTGGGGTAAAGGATGACATCTTTAGGGGTTTGATTTGGAAGGTACAAACATGTGATAAATTGGTTATTATGCATTAAATTATTCCCTTGTTATAGTTGTAGGGTTGGGGTTTTCTTATTTTACTATAATAAATTTGGGGAAAATATTTTACTTTAGGGCTTAAATGTTATTGTATTAGAAATCATGCAGCTTTTTATTTTAAAGTAATGTTGCATGAGAAGGGCCATTTTTGCTTGACTATGATTATTATTATATTATGCTTTATTATGACTACTGTGTTGCGAAAATGACAAAAGAAGTAATGTTATGTGGAATGTGGGATTTGGATTTGAATGTTGAAAATTATTTGGTTGGCATGCACAGGTTTTGCTGAGTTAGACTGCAACATTATTGTGCATTACGGGGGTGATATGGGGAAATGGGGTTACTTCAATAAGGAAGAGACATCCATAAAAAATTGTAATGAGGACACAATGTCCATTGTTAGGATTGATAAATTCCTGTTAGATCAGGGTTTTCAGGGCATTCTAAGGTATCACGATGTAGTGCCTAGGAAAGATTTTCAAGATGGACTTGTGAGAATAGAAAGGGATAGTGACATATATGAAATGTCACTGTATGGCAGTGATGTTGGGATATTCACCTTTATGTAGAACGTTTAGCCATAGAGGATCTACAAAGGGAACTTAATGTAGATTTATGGAGTAGAACTGGTGTTTTTATAAAAGAAATACCTGAAGATACACCTGTTAGTGTTTCTGACTTTAGCAAAAGCAAGAGAGGGAAGAGAAAACGTAGTAAAACTAAACTAAGGAGGCAAGAGTCAGTGGGAATTAACAAACAAGAACCTGATTTGCCTAATGTAGATTTAAAGGAACTTGTTTTTAGATGAAAACTTTGACTTTGTGAATCCTGATAGTATCACTAGGGGTGGTGATAATTTGCATAATGTAGGTGGGAGGGAATAGAGAAGAGGGGCAGAATGTAGAATTAAATAATAAAGGCTAGAATAAGAGTTTAAACAATGAGGGACAGCCTAAGGCTGGGGATGGGGATCTTAGAGATTAAGAGTATAATGTAGAGGAAGGGGATGAGGACTTCAACAAAGTTTTGAATGATAGGGAGAAGGAGAAAGAGCCAAGGGGTAGACCTATAGGGACTGGGGAAGGAGTTAGACCCTTGAGTAGAGGTAGGTGATGATTCTTCTGAGTATGCTCCTTCAGATGAGCTGCATACAGAATCAGATTCAGAGGATGAGAGTAGAATGAGATTTCCTACCTTTAATGCTAGCAAGGAGATGCAAAACCCAACTTTCAAGGTTGGTATGCTTTTTCAAAATAGGCATGAGTTTAAGGAAGCTTGTAGGATGTATGGGATTAAAAACAGATTTTAGATATGGTTAGGAAGAATTGTCATCAAAAAGTGCAGGCTAAATGTTATAATAAAAATTATGGATGGAAAATATGTGCAAGTATTTTTTATACCAAGTCAAAAACAGACTTGACTTTCCAAATTAGGACAATTAACCTCAATCATTCATGTACCAAAATTCATAGAAACTTTCATGTAACATCAGCTTGGTTGGCAGAAGAGTATCTTGAGGATTTTAGAGTCAATCCTACTTGAGAGTTGAGTCATTTCATAGTTAGGATTAAGCAAGATCTTGGGTACACAATAAGGAGGATTAAGGCTTGGAGGGCTAGAGCAAGAGCCTTGTCAGTCATACATGGTGATGAAAGTACGCAATATAATAGATTGCATGATTACAAGGCAGAGTTGCTTAAGACAAATAGAGGAAGTTCAATTATTTTCAAGATTAAGTTTGGGGTCTTTGAGAGTGTATATGTTTGTTTAGAGCCTTTGAAGCTTGCTTTCAAGGGTCATTTTAGAACACTTGTGTATCTAGATGGGTGTTGGTTGAAGGGTGCCTATGGGGACAATTGTTATCAGTTGTAGAAATCGATCCAAATGATTACATTTTCCCACTAGCATATGTTGTTGTGAAGACTAAGTCTAATGAGACATGGAGCTGGTTCTTAGACTGCCTAAAAGAGGACCTGGAGCTCATTTGACCACCAATTTTCAGTCATGAGTGACAGGCAGAAGGTATGTGCATTTTTTGAGTATTTTTATTAATTGCAAAGCTTTCATTTAATCTGGTATTGACTGTTTCCTTTTCTGTGCTCTAGTTTTTGTGGTTTTTTTTCTTGTTTTTAACATTTGAACAATGTATATTGCATGAACTTTAGGAATTAGTGGGTAGTATAGCTAGAATGTGGCGTGAATTTGAGCATAGATTATGTATGAGGCACCTTTACACTAATTCTAGAGCCCATTTCAAGCGTAAAGAGATGAAAGATCTCCTGTGAAATGCTGCCAAAGCTAGCTATACCTAAAAACAAGAGACTTGCTTATGAGATTGAGAAAAAGAGTAAGGAAGCAAAAGAGTGGTTGAGAGAAAGACCATGTTAGAATTGGCCTAGGGCATGCTTCAAAACAAATGTCCTTTATGATATGTTAACCAATAACCTATGCGAGTCCTTCAATAAGTATATCCTAGATGCAAGAGACCATGACATAATAACAATGCTTGAGATGATTAGGAGGAAGTTAAGGAAGAGACTATATAGGAAGACAGAAGCTATGAAAAAGTTCAAAGGAAGACTAAGTTAAATGAAAATAAAGATTTTAGTCACTTGTTCATACCCACCTTCACTGGAGGACCTAAGGTTTAAGTGGCTGGACCTCAAGGTCAGTATGTAGTTGATATGGATGAGAGATCATGCAGCTGTAGGAGGTGGGATCTCACTGGTATTCCATGCACTCATGCATGTGCCTGCATTCTTGAAAATAATGAAAATCCTGAGATATATGTGCATGAAACCTACTCAAAAGAGACTTACCTAAAAGGATATAGCCATTTCATCAACCCAATCAATGGCCCTAACATGTAGCCTAAGATTGTTGTTGCGAATAATTTGGTTGCACCTGACCCTATTAAGAAAAAAAGGGGAAGGAAGTAAAAGGCCTGGAAAAAGCAAGTAGAGGAGTTGGAAGAGGCTGCAGTAAGGGGGAAACTAAGTAGGAAAGAGTGCATATGAAGTGCTCCATTTGTGGTGTGATAGGTTACAACAGAAAGTTCCATGGTGAACCATCTAATCCAACTCAACCAGCAAGGATAGTACGTTTTTTCGGCATTTATATATTTCTAACCTCAAATCTGAGTTTGTAATCTAATGTTTACACCCGAACCTATTGCAGAAAAAAAGAAAGAGGGTGACTAAAGCAGCTACATCAAATGTTTGTACATCAAGAGCAACAATAGCAAGTCAGCCTATTGAGGTACTTGTGATAGTAAGATGGATGGTGGATGTAAGATTTGCATTGTGCCTAGTTCAATTTTTTTTTTCTAACGTATGAGATTTTAGTTTGTAACTGATTCTGTTTGTGTTTTTTTGGTTTATGGATACATAGGGTATGAGCAGACGGATATGGGAGAAAGAAACAGCAATACGCCATTTCCAACCAATGAGGGTGGATGCACAAGTGAAATAAATCTAATACCCCCACCAGTAACACAAGAAAGCAACATTAGTTTGAGCTGATTGTTGAAGCAGCTTTGATGTTTTCTGTTCAGCTCATAGTTTAGTTCAAGAACTATATTTTGTCTTTATTTTTGAGCTTTGCTTAACCTATATTTTTAGTTTGTAATAAGAGCAGGTTTATATGGGAATTTATACTGTCGGTGCCCATTTTTTTGTGATTCGAAAGTACAACATAAAAAGTGCAACTTTGGTTCACTTTTGAATCATTATAGAATCATATTTTTGCAAATATTGTAAATAACTGAAGGTTGCAATGTTAAATGAAATGCTTAGTCCATAACAATTTATTTATGGTTGTCTTCTATTTTCATTCCATAATGCAAAAGTGTTTTATTGCATCTTCTAATTGATCCGACTTGCATAAAATTTACAGAACCAAAATGGTTCACAACACATCTCAGTCTTTAATTTTTCATTTAATAAACACTAAACGATTCATTGCACAGTGAAATATTCCCACCAAAACAAATCACATAGCATCCCACCTAACTACCCCATGTAAGCCATTTCAGTGCACCTTAGACCCCACCTTACACCCACACAAACAGCTAGAAAAGAACAAAATAAAGACCAAAACAACCACAATCACAGCCAAAAAAAGCTTTAATCTCTTATTTGCCGCTTCAACCCCTATTTTCTTTTTCTCAATTTTATCTATCTACCTTAGCCACCCAACTATCACCATTTTCGATCTCGGATGTACAACGAGATCTACCCATTCAATGAACCAGCAATAGCTCGGTGTCTGTAAAAAACAGAGAAAAAATCATTCATAACATAAAAATATCAACGTCATTATACCCATAATTCACGCATCCCAAAAAACGCCTGCCAGGATTAATCTCAGTCCATGAGGTTTTCACGATCGCTTCCTGCCCATATCTATATAAAGCCGAACGACCTCGGTGCATTTCTGAGCTTGAAATGATTGAGAAAGCCATGAAAAAGGGTTGTGGATACTTTCTTGACTACTGATGAGATCTTCAGCGAGAGAGAGAGAGCGAGAGAGAGAGGTTTTACCCATTCTTGTTTGGGTCTTATTTGGGCAGGAGAGAGAAAATGGAATAACTTGGGAAGAGAGAGACTTTACTACATCTCTGACTTGGCAAGGCTGATAGAACATCTTTTTATATTTCCAATGCGCCATGTCAGCATTCCGTGGCAAACAGCGAGATTAATGGATGTATTTTAGTAGAGCACAAATTAAAGTTTGATATTTTTGTGTAACAAATTGGAATATCAATACACTAATGTAATAGGAAGTATAGTCTAGGTATGATGAGTGAAATTAAGTCGAAGAAATGAAGAAGATTAACAGAATTACTTCGATTCAAGAAAATAGTCAATGTATTTAAGAGTAGATAAATGAAGAAGAAACATTTTGGATTACTATCATCTCGTTTAAAGAGTGACAATTTGATTGATGGCTAAAACCTGTTGTCCTTTTCTTAAGCATCGTGCTCGTCTGACGGGGTTCAAATTGCCTGCCAATAGGTTGTAAGTAGTAACAAATTGAAGCTCGATGTTTTGAAATGGAACTGCCATTCGAACTGAATAATTAGAAATTAAAATTAATGGTTTATTTGATTTGGTTTAATTTAAAATTAAGAATGAAAAAAATGAATGGAATTAGCCAAAATAACTAGATGAAAGTAGGCGTGGCCACGGTTCCGGAACCGGCGATTCCGGATCCACAAAAACTAGAACCGGAACCGAACCAAAAATTTTCGGTTCCGGTTTTGGTTTGGAACCGAACAGTTCCGGTTCTAGTTTAGAACCAAACGGTTCCGGTTCCGGTTCCGGTTTCGGTACGGTGTCAAAACCGATGGTTCCGATCGGTTTTCCGGCAAATCGCATAATTTTAAATTTTAAATTTTGAAGACCGATTTTCAAATTTTAATAAATTTGTGAAAGTTATTTGTAAAAAGAATACACCTAAAAAATTAAAAAAATACTTCTTAATAGACTTGCACTTAATTATTTTTTTAAAAAATTCTTCACTGAAATTTATTTCTGTTTTAAAAAGTTTTTTAACATAATTTTAAAAAAAAGGGCTTGAACTTAATTTTTTTTTTTAAAAAAAAAAATTAAGTTGCTACTTATCTCGTTGGGGTTTTAGAGGAATCAAAACCACGTAGTTTCACTTACCTTATACCAATTTTAACCCATTTACTTAGTCACTATTTGCCACGGTTTGAATGTTCCGTTGGAGGACCCATGTATAAACCATATGAATTTCATTTTTTACAAAATTTTTTGTGCTCTTAGTTCGGCCTTACTCCAATCATCACGCAGTATTTGTGCTTCAATGAATCGGGTGTCATACGAATCGTGTTTCATCAAGTATGTTTCCTCCTGACTAAAGTTGATTCAACCGCAACAGTGGAGACCGGGAGTTGCTAAAACTTGTTTTTAGCAATAAAGAAGTATTGGAAAAGTATTGGCGTGACGACTCCATCAATCTAAATTGGAAAATTAATATCTTGTATAATCATCACCAACCAAAGAAGTGGCTTAGATAATTATTAAATCAGAAAAGAACTGGATCCCTGGTCTTTTTTGCTTTGAATAAAACTGATTCAGCAACACAAACCACTCCCTTTGATATTGGAAATTGTTGAATAATTAGATTGAGAAGAATTAGAAGTAGATGAAACTAGAAAATTAAAACAAATCAATTTATACATTGTTATAATATTTTGTTTAAACTTCATGGCAATACTACATTTATCATTAACATTAATCTACCATATCACAGATTTAATACTCTAATAATAGTCAAATAATTCACATAAAATATTAATTTTCTCTAGGGATCAATATAAATAGCAACAAAGGATAAAGGGGTAGTATATTTTTCAATCAGATAACCTTTTTTTTCATTAAACAAAATACGCATCTTTTAATTCAATATTTTCTAAATTCTTGGAGTGGCACTCAAATAGGTAAAAATAAATGAGATGTGGGAAAATAAACCCTACTAAATTTATAGGTAGCATCATTAAAAATTTTTAAAATATCTAAAATTTTTGCACATATATCCCAATTTTGTGGATATAAATTAATATCTTCAATATTATTAGTAACAAAAAAGCATATAATTCTTTATAAGAAAAAGACTCGTTTAGTAATTCATATGTTGAATTCTAACGAGTTGGGACATCTCTTGGAAAACGTTTTAGTCTTTTATTATTTTCCTTACAAAATTTAGCTCAACTTTTCATCACTCCCCATAAATATGAAATAGCTTTTTTAATTTTTTAATTGGAGAAATAAAGATTCAAGACATATATTTAAACCATATACTACAATTTTAAAACATGGCATGCACATCTTATATGAAAAAATTATTCCACTAATATTTGGATTAAAATATTTTTAAACAAATATTTTTAAGTTCAATAATTGATTTAGTGTTAGCAGAAGCATTATCAAATGAAATTGAAAAAAATTTTTTTTGTCAACTTATATTGATCTACAATTGAAACAATTATTCTATAAATATTATTTGCATAATGTTTACCATCAAAAGTACAAAATGCAATAATTCTTTTTTGAATTTTCCAATTATCATTATTCCAATGACATGTAATGCCCATATAAGAATGCATTTGCCAATGATTACTTCAAATATCACAACAAATTGAAACACGAAATTTCATTTTAGAAAATAAAAGTTCTAACTCTTTTTTTCTTTTTTTATATAAAGAAATAATAGTTCGTTGTACAGTATTTCTTGGCACTCAGACGGATTTAAAGCTTTTTGGCAATATTTATTAAAACCTACTTTTTCAGCAAAACTAAAAGATAAATGTTTCATAGAAATCATTTTTGCTAATTCTTTTTTTTTTTTCAGAATATTTAAATAAAGAAATGTTAGAAGATGCGTACCCGAAAATTTATGTTTGAGACCGATCAAATCCTATTTTTGTTGGATATTTTGTTTCCAAATGCTTCCAAAATGATCCATAACCGTCCGATTGTTTAAATTTATAAGATTTTCCACAATAATTACAAATTATATCGAACATTTTGTTGCTTTTGAATTTCTTCGTGAAATGAATGACGAATATGTCGGAATTTTGTCTTGCTCTTCGAAGAAGTTGTGTACCTTGCTCTTGCTCTTCCTTTTCCTCATGTTGTAATTACTCATCATTCAATTCAGATTCTTGAGTGGGAATTTCCAAAATTTCATTTGGATATCCTTAAGAGTATATTGGTTGAGAGTGAAATCGAAGATGTCGTTTGTAGGGACAGATAAATATTGTGTTTCTTCAATCTTTCTCTTGCCCTTAGCAGATCTTGAGTTTCCTCCACTTGCCATTATAATATGATAATAAGATATAATTGGAAAATTGAATTAAAAAAAATTAGAGAGATAATAACTTAATAAGAGAGATTGTAGAGTCAGAGAGATACATATAGAGTTAGAGTGTAAGTAGAGTGGGTTAGTATAATTGTACGAAGAGAATAGAGATTCTTTTGTGTAAATGAAATGAGGTATTTATAATAAATCCAAAAAATTATTTTTTCCAAAAATACCCTTGAAACTAGCCATTATGTAGCCGTTTATGGTTGTTGGGAGGAGTATTTAAGAGATTTCACAACAAAGTTTAAAAAAAAAAAACAAAAACAAAAACTGACAGTTCTAACGACTAGAACCGCCGGTTCTAACCGGTCGGAGAACCGGCGGTTCCATCCGGTTCTGACAAGTTTGTTGGAACTGCCGGTTCCGGTTTCATCCAAACTGGAACCAGAACTGAATCGGAAATCTTCGGTTTTGGTTCCGGTTCGGACCGATTTCGGTTATGGTTTGGGATCTGTTCGAACCGATGGTTTCGGTTCCCGAAACCGTAATATGGCCACCCTTAGATGAAAGGGCAAAGGACCATATTTTTTTAGGAAAAAAAATCAAGTCTTTTCCATTTATTTTTGTGTAAACCACAGTACCTGGATCCTATTATTAGAGACCAACTAAATTCGACTCGTGGCTTAGTCACAGTTAAGGCTCTTTATCTTTCACTGCAGGTGTGTTTAGTGGGAGATGAGAACTATTCTTACGTTTCAAACTTGCGTTACCAACACGTCAAACTTGCGTTGTCAACTGAGCTACAATCCGTAAGTTTTTTTTTTTTCTATACAAAAGAAACATTAATTTATTTCAAGATAAATGACATATTTTTATGAGTTAAAAATATTTTTTCAATTTTGGTAAATTTCATTACTTTGCAATAACATTATAGAAATTTAAAAATATTATATTATATTCTCATCAAATATTTTCTTTGTACTACATTTACAATTATGCAATTACATTTTTTCTACTTAGAAAGCAATCACATCAATACTTGACATAATACGTCATGAAGCGGAGAATCAACATGGTTTATCTTTGAACAAAATCTGATTATAACATTTGCTTTCAATCTTCAGGTTTCTGTTAATGGCTTAGATTTATATACCATCATCTTCTTGTGAAAACAACTACTCCCTTCTCTGCATTTTCACTTTCGGCTCTGTTTTTTCCCTAAAAGAAAAGATAATTCACGCAATTTTTCTACTTCATTTTCGATTTTTACTGTCTTAGGCTTTGTTGTTTGAGCTGATTGCTGAATTAACTTATTCATCCAGTTAAAGAGATATTCAGTTTGTTTGTTTCATCTGTTTTGATAAGCTCCATTTCTGAATTTGTAAACTGAAATTGATCTTTTTGAATAAGCTAACAACCATAGCTGAATCCCTCAGCTAATAAGCTTATTGGAGCAAAAAGATGAAAAATAATGTTAAAATTATCAATTGGTTCTCATTGTTCCCTTGCTCGGTCTTCTCCTGCTGTCAACTGATATTATCTTCGTGGTTTTCGCTTCCGCCGTCAAGCCTTGCCGCCGCCACCGTAAAGTTAGCCAAATCTGTTGCGAAGAATCAAGGCCACCTTAGTAACATCCGTTTTCATTTTCAGATCTATGAATTTACCATCCTCCATTGATTCCGTTACCTTGCCGCCATATCCAACGATTTTGATGATGGTGATTTCCAAAACAACTAGCAGCAGTGTGAGGATAGGCTAGTTGACTGCGTAATTCACCAATAACAAATTAAATTAATTATTAATCTATTAGCAAAAGATTAACCATAGACTTCAAATTAAATTAAATTATTAATTTATTAACCATGGGGTTTAGCTCTAACCAAAGATTTAGTTTGAACTTATTTAGTTTAAAAAAAAAAATAGTTCAAATTTAATTTAAATAAATTTAGTTTAAATAGGAGATTAAAAATGCAACAATATATTTACTAAGATAATTGAACAATCTTATTTACCAAACAATCTTAATCATTTAGTATTCAGTTTTTAATATCGTTTCTTAATAATTAAGTTCAATAATATAGAAATTTAAATTCAGCATTCAGAACTAAGAAAGAAAAAAACAAAAAAAAAAAAAAGACCAGTTAGTCTTGTCTCAATCCTGTAACCAGAGCTTTCTCCAGGTGGTTTCTTGTTTCTTGTAAAACAACACGTTTGCTTATGTTGCTGTAGAAAAGGCTTCTATGCTCTAAACCAAAATTTGGTTTTTAAGGAGAAAGGGTTTTTGCTTCTTTCTTTTCGTATCATTTCCTTTATTTTCATTACCATTGTGGATTTTTTCAACTGGATTTTTATAACTGTTTCCAGAGTTTTTATTCTTTTCCTCGACAGATTATAAAGAGCGAAATTAGGATACTAGAACGATGTCGTTCAAGATCTTGGGTATAGTGGGTTTAAAAAAATGTCTTTGAGTTCCAGGAAAATGCAGTTGGAGTGCAATTTCTGGTGGAAAAAGTTTATTTATTATTTCTTTCATTATGTTTGGATAATCAAAAATGGATTTCATTTCATGAAACCCGTACTCATTTCTTACTTTAAAAATGGGTTCTTCAAGCTCTAAAACAGAGAGAAACGAAAACATAATAATGATAATTACCTACCATTTATATTCACAATAGTTGTTTAAGAAAATCAAAATATTGTATCTTTTATGTTAGGATTTAAAATCTAACACACATATATATTATTTAACTTCAATTAGGGTTTGCAATTTAATAAAATTTCAAGTGCGACTTAGCGAAATATGATTTAATTTAATTTTAATTAGCATATCTCAATTTAATAAAATTCCAAATGTAGTTTAATCAAGTTTAGTTTCTAGTGTAACTTAATCAATTATTACTTAATTTAATTTTAATTCGAGTGTCTTAATTTAATTTAATTTCAAATGTGATTAAGTGTAATTTAACCAAGAGTGGATCAATTTAATCCAAATTAATGTGACTTAATTTATTTCAATTAGGTTGTTTTAAAATCAATTTAATTTCAAGTATGGCTTAATTTAATTTCAATTTAATAAATTTCAAGTTAATTTAATTTAGTTGAAATTATGGTGTTTTAAATTTATATTTCAAATGCGATCAAATATAATTTAATTTGATTCTAAACTCGCGCATTAATTTAATTTAACTTTAAGTGTGAAGACTTGTGACTTAATTTAGTCACATTTAATTATTTAAACAGAATTTGAAATGAATGGTAACTTAATTTAATTCAATCAGGGTGTCTTGATTTAGTTTAATCTCAACTCTGAATAAGTGTGACTAATTTAATTTCAATTATGGTTTCATAATTTGATAAAATTTCAAATATGACTTAATCAAGTAATTTAATTTAGTCCCTTTTAATCATTATTCTGAAAACCGAACCGAACCGGCCGGTTCGACAGGTTCAATCAGAAATCGGACTGTGGTTCGGTTCAGGTTGCAATAGGAAAATCAGATGTGTAAAAATCGACCTAAACCAGCAAAAATTGGATGAAAACCGGCTAAAAACAGGTGAACCGGGTAGGTAAAAAACTAGCTTGATTCAATTTCTAGGTATTTACATAAAATGTAGGCCTTTTTTTTTAATTTGGACCTCTTAAAAATTGGGCCCACTAATTTTTTATTTTTTAGGCCTCTTTATTTCTAAACTCAAAGTCCTAATATGTTAATTAAAATAATTAAATTGCTTAACATGTGTGAAAAATAATAATATATTTTATGGTAATTAATTGATTTTTTTTAGTAGTAAATTTTTTTTGAGGAATTATAGTAAATTTAACATATTTTATTCTTTTTGTTTAAATTTTTACTAATTTTTTATTCTTTTTGTAAAAGTCAAATTTGAAACTGTTTTTTATTTTGAGATCAAAGTTTTTTTTAACCTATATTTTCAATTTTATTTAATAAATATATTTAAAAATATTATATAAAAATCCAGTTGAACTATATTGAACCCAGTCAAACCTTCCAGTTCAGTGAACCCCTACCTTCACCGGTTCACTGACCAATCCGGTTCTTAAAACACTGCTTTTAATATAAAATAATTAAGGAATAATACTCAATTTTTTATAACAAAATTTTAAAATAGGTTTATTAATTTTATAACAAAATTGAGCATTATTGAAAATAAAATTGGATAGCTTATTTCTCTTTTAAAAATCTTCTAATTTTTGCGTGTAGCATAAAAGAATGAAGATTATTTAAGATTTAAAAAAATATAAATACACACATTTAAAAATACTAGTATTTTTTAATGTGCATATTTATACTCATTGATATTCATTGTACTTACTCGTCGCATTTATTATATATTTTAAAAAGTAATCTTTCTCTACATTCAAATCTTCTATTTAAGTTTTTTTGATGATTATGATGTACTTATTTGTTTGCTTAAGAGTTTAACATAAATAATATCTTTGTATTAAAATTATGAAAGAGTGTTGTTTTTATTGATTCAATAGATTACAAATATTTCTTTTTTCATCATAATTAAGTATAGATACTCTAATATATAAAATAAATGCATTAAAATATATCGTTTAATTATACAATGAATTTTTAAATAATTAATAGATAAAAATTTAATTAAAAGTAAAATAATTAATATCTCTAAAAACAAAAAAGGAGAATGATAAAGTGAAATACCCCGAATTTTTATTTTCTAAACTTTGGAATTTTTATTAAATCAAAAATCTGAATTTTTGATAATATGGGTTGTTACGATCGAGCAATTCTAACGCCGTGAACGGTCATGTTGTTGCAAATGTAGTGCCAAAAATGCCTTAGAGACAAAAAAAAAATGCACAAGATACCACACATAAAAAGTGCGACAAAGCATACACAAAAAATCATGGCACAAGCATACACAAGCTCATTGCATTAAGCATACCGCAATTTTCCCCAAATTTCAAAGCCCTCTAAAGAGGCCCTATCGAAATACGGGGAGAATCGAGAATTGTATTGAGAGAGAGCACGCGACTTCCCACTATTAACACACAACAGGAAGTAACGTAGGCACGTTCGGGATTTCAGCCCGGGCGGCAAGTCAAAAATCAATCATAAAACATTTCATTAATAACATCAATTTACCCCTTTTGCAAAGCATTCAATTAACATACGGATTATTTTATTATCGCATTATGGAAAATAAGTCTCGGGATCCATTCTTCGGGTTCGAAGACGCTAATTTAATCAATTGGGATAATTAATCTAGGTCACTAGGTTAATTATTAAAGAATGGAGGTCACTCTAGGGTTTTTTCTTCCTAAGTTTACCCTAAAATCACACACAAAGCACAAGATAATTGGAACTGTGTAAAGAAACCCGGTGCCACACAACACCGTGGGAGCAAGAATCTATCACCATGTGGGTGTAGAAGTGCTCTTATACTATAACACTTTCCAGGCATCTCTCTATTGCACACAAATTTCAAGTGAGAGTACAAGTAACAATTAATAACGCTGTCACGTTTTTTCCTCTCTATATTTTTTGTGGGAGCGCATGCAGAATAATTTATGAGGGAGCACCACACACCTAATCTCTCCATAATTCTTTCTTAAGGTGCCACTATTTTCCTAAACTCAAAGTCCGCTAATAATATGTTATAATTAAAAATAATTAGAATTGGCGAGAGCATGTTGTGAAAAATAATAATATAAATTTTAATGGTAATTAATTGAGTTTGTTTTTTTAGTTAGTAAATTTTTTTTTGAGGAATTAATAAGGTAAATTTAACATATTTTTTATTCTTTTTGTGTTTATATTGACGCTCTTATACTATAATTTTTATTCTTATATTGTAAAATACAAATATTGCCATACTGTATTGTGATTTGAAGTAATGCCGAAAGCACGCGCGCTTTTTTGTTTACTACCCGAGGTGAGTTGTTTCAATTCTCTTGCAGTATAATAAATAGTAATTTAAAAAATATTGTCAGATTAAAGAGAGCCAGTATTGGAAACCTATAAGTTCGTAAGCGAGGGCCAGATCAGACAGCGTCTTACGCCAGTATTCCCAGTTGAAGCACCTCACGCGTAGCCGTTGCACCGGTTTTCACACGTGACCACAGGTGCCGGTTGCGAAGAAGCCACCTGCTTTTTAATAATAAATATTAAGAGCACTATAAATACTGCAAATTCTCTTTTATAACAAAGAGTATTGGTGAGACCAAGTGAGAGGTCTTTTATTAAAGTTATCCTAACAAAATTGAAGCATATTGAAAAATAAAAATTAGGAGTAGCTCACTTTCTCTTTTATAAAAATCTCTAAATTTTTTAGGGGGAGCGAGGCCCAGCAGCAGTTGGCTGCTGTAGCAATAAGATAGATAGATATTAAATATAGTTATCAGTACCCTATAAACCATACTATTCAAAACTACATCTATCTACTGAGAGAGACATACACTAAGTATTTTACTATTACATGTGCATATCCTTGGATACCATGCATTTTGATCACCTCGTCTATCCTCGTGTCTCACTTTTTCTGTCTGAGATATTTTATTTTATTATTATTTAATTTTTTAATTAATTATATGAGAACTTCACTAACACTCACAATAACACATAATAATTCAAAATATTCAATATCTATATTGATAATAGGATTCTCTCTATTTGATATAGAATTTATAAGAACTACTTAAGCTATGTGCGCATTATGTTGCATCTGAGAGTAAGTCTCCATCCACATAAATGATTGTAGTATTTGGATTATATGTGTTCGAGAGAATTGAGAGTACGATATAGATCCGCTGCGTTGTTTCATCTAGTTTATTGAGATTCAAATAATTAATACTATAGCGATTAGACGAGAGATGTAATTTCTTGTTCTGATGCGAGGATTAATTTAATTACGATAGAGGGCACTCTACTCTGTATAATTATGATCATTGAAGGATAAATGCAATACCACAATCCACTGAGGTCAAAGTCCACACATCCCAATAGCAACGTGTAGATGTGTTCTGTCCTAATATCTGAGTTAGGAGTATGAGCCATAGAGTTGTAAGTTGAGAAGAGTAAAATAGATTAGATGTATCGTCCGTAAAAACAAGAGGAAGTTATAGGAGAGAATGGATATGATGAGGTCGATAACAGTAGAGGCGTGGTCCGGAACTGCTTAGTTTTGTGCCCTAAACTATGAGGAAGCTCGTTTAGGTACACACTGTTCGAAAAAATGCGGAATTTGTGCACATGTAATGGTGAGGAGGTTGTGTTATGCGGATGTCTGATCTAAGTGTGCTAAGAGCTGGTTAGAGTTCCCACAATTTTTGAATGAGAGACGCCCGTGTAGGGTGTGGGGTGGGTCCAGTGCAGGGTGGGGGGCCTAAGGCGGCGCGAGAAAGAGCCCGGCGGGATTAGCTGATGCGGGAGTATTAGTCGGGATTTTACGAGAGGATGTTGTGTGTGAAGTGCTAGATGCCTGTGAAGGATGGATGGGATCTGGATGTAGAGTAGAAGATAGGGAGTAGCAAAGTTATTGAGAGTGTGATATGATTATGTACACAGGATGCTAGTATGTATATGAGTCGCGTGTATGTAGGATGGGTCGCGCGAGGTGAAATTAAGGTGGATCAGAGGCTTGAAAAATGTCTCACCATATTTGGATATGAGCTGGACTGCCCGGCAGGGAGCGGATCCACGCGGGGAGAGTTAACTATTTGAGTTTGACTTAAAATGAAGGAGGGAATGTTCTAACCTGTACACTGAGAGTACACTTTAAGTAATATTTAACTATTTGTCTAATTTAACGGGAGAGACTCGGGGCTGAATTCAAACTATGTCGAATTTTTTATTTTCTTGTAAAGAACCACATCCGGATTCACAGGTCTGATTATAACGCAAGTGAAGAGATATATCCTATCTTTCGAAACATCTCAAAATAAAAATCGAAATGGTTCTGACACATGGAGGAATATGGGCCTGTAATTGTGAGGCAATTGTGGGCTGGCCAAATGATCTAATTAGGGCCATTGACAAGGGTGTTCTGCTTAGGGTTTCATGAACAAGCGACAAGTATTTTCTTCGAGCTATATCTCATTGCGGCAGATTGGACCCAAACCGCGGTTCGAATCTCGAGAACCGGCGGCACATGGCCTTGAATCTTATAGAAACATCACGCTCTTTAAATTTATTTTTTTCTCTCTTCTTCTTCGCAACTATGCAAAGTGCACCGCACGCCGCCAAGTCTACCTCCCTCCTCTCTCCTTCCCTTCCCAAAATGTTCTTCTCCTTTCGCTGCTCTCCTTTCCCTTTAAAATCATTCTCTTTCTTCTGTTCTTCTTCTTCTTCTTCTTCTTCTTCTTCTTCTTCTTCTTTCTCTTCTTTCTTTCCTTTTCCTTTCTTCTTCCTTGGATCTGCGTCGGCGTGGTGTTCCAGCCGCTCCAGCAGAGGCGATCGACCACCGAGCGCCACCGCACGCAGCTCCAGCGCCACGTCCAGCCGCTCCACTTCGCAGCGCCTCAGCCAGCTTACTGGGTCAGATCGCGCGGCACGAGCAGACCAACCTCCCTCTGCCTTCGGTCGAGCAAGCGTCGCGCCAACGCCACCGCCTAGCCGCCGCTCCAGCGCGCCTCCGACCACCAACAGCCACTGCTCTCCGATCCGGCACGCGTGGAAATTTTTGATCTAGCAGAAATTCGACAAAAAAATTATATTTGGGGTATAAATTAATTTAAATGCATTTTCGTTAATTAATTTAATTTTATTCATGGTAGTTAATTAATCGCGCGGCACGAGCAGACCACCTCCCCTCCTGTCTCGTTCGAGAAAAAGTCGCGCCATCGCTCACCGCCATACAACCCCGTTTATCAGGTTAAGGCACTTATGTCGCTGCCTGTCAACAAGTTCCCCAACAGGAGTGGTTGCGACGCCCTCCGAACCCCACCAACAGCACTGCTCTCTCGTGGAGTCCGGGCACCCCGTGGCAAATTTTCCGATCTTATGCAGAATATTATAACAAAAAAAATTTACTATATTTGGGGTTATGAAAATTAACTTTAAATGTCGAGTTTCGTTGAATAATTAAATTAATTTTATTCATGTAGTTTAATTAAATTTAGTCATGTTTAGTTAGTTTAATTTTTAATAATTTTAGTTGATTAATTGTGAATTTTAGTAATTGTTAGTGAGGAATTAAATCGATTTTAAGTAAATCTTTGATTAATTAATTATTTAGCAAATTTTGATTAGATTAGAGTATGACGTAATTTAATTGGTTTAGATCTACTAAATTAAGCCTTTAATTTAGTGTTGATCCCATTGATTAAATAAAAAATTACTTGAATAACCTAGAAATCCCAATCAGTGGAATGAGAGATATAAATTGTTAGGAAATGATGATATAGATATCAGACCTGAAAATAGACCACACCATTTTATAAATTGTTTGAATGTTGATGAAACATTTATAAATTTATGTTGATATGGAAAATATGGAGGATGGGAGAAATTGACTTGATTGATTGCCCGATGGATAGGCTGTGTGGTTTGAAATATTTGATGAACTGTTGATATCTTAACAGGTGGATAGTCCAATTTTTAGGGGAGATGCTGCGGAAATTTCAGTAGAAAAATAAAATAAATTTCGGTAGAAAGTAAAATAGAGTTCGATAGAAAAATAAAAATTGAAATTAATATCGAGAGTAGATTACGTAGAAAAATTTAGAATGAGAAGACCCAGATATATATGCATATATAACAAGTGAATTAAAACAAGTGAAATTAAATGACCGGTAACCGAAAATAAATAAAATGAATGTGGAAAATATAAGTTCTTTGAAATTAAAAATTCTTATTTAGAATTTTCTTGTTTATTAAGTTTTTGAATTAAAATTCTTATTTAGAAATTTCTTGTTTATTTTAAAGGCTTATAAAATACAAAATGCGAGGACAAAAGCTGGAAGCATGTGGCTAAAAAAGGCAGTCCTTTTAAAGGACAATAAAGAACTGTGAGTAGTGTTAGATAACTAGTATCATCCACCTGCATTCATGCATTCACGGCTAAATGTTATCATGCATTATTTTGTTGAATTGCCATATCGTGCTGCACTATTTGTATTGCTTGATTCGCTGTGATGTGATATTGCTGTGCTTTGCTTGTGTGGAATTGGGATGATGGAATTGGGATGAAGTGGGTCACATGGGTTTGTGAGAATGGTATAATGTGATATGGATCCTGAATTGAATATGAAATTTGGCCGGGTAAATGGGAGTCGGCGCCCCGTGGCACCTACCGTTATGATCTGTATGATATGGAAAACCACAGGTTGGTTTCTTTATTGGGCGCACCTGATAATCTAGATTTGATCGCAGCCCGTAGGGTGGTCTCTTGTTGTGAGCGCCTGATGATCTAGATTTGATGGAGATGACCAGGTTGCCTTCTGTTGGTATGGAAAAGAAAAGAGAGAATGGAAAAATAATGAGAGGGCTGGTCAAGTGAGGATTAGATCGGTCAACCAGAATGGGGGATCGGCTCCCTGGTGCACACGTGAGAGGATGGGCCATGTGGGAGGACGGCTCATCAGGGGTTTCGGTGACGCCACAGACCAATTGACTAATTTCCCGTGATGTGATTATATGAAGGTGGATAATAATTGTGGTTGCTGTTGGTATATTGTCATTTGTGTGGACACTTTTTTTGCATTGGATTTCATAAATTTTAATCGATAACAAATAAAATAATTTTTAAGCATTTGTATGATTGTGTGGGGTGAAGAGGGTTTATCTGCTAACCCTAACTCATTGAGTTTGGCGGCTCACTCCTGCCTGCCTTATTTTTTTTTTCTTCCAGGTTAATAGAAGAAAGAAAAATCCTATGGAGTTGAGACATAAGTATAAGAAGACTGTAAACAAATAAATAAATGATGATGTAAATATACAGGTTAGAGTTCCGCAATTGTATTCTAGTGGGTTGTAGGAGGACCTGTACTAGTGAATACATAATTGGAAATAGATTATTGGGCCTGTATCCACAGTTATGAATAGTAAATGAAGAATTGCAATAATATAGGCTTACTACGGGCCCCTTCGGGGGCCTTAAGCCCACCGCAGGTCCCTAGTGCCGGTTCGGTCCCCAAATGGAAAATGGGTCCGTGACAATAAAAGCAAATAGTTTTTAAATGAGAATTGCATAATATAGGCTTACTACGGGCTTCGGGGGCCTTAAGCCCACCCAGGTCCTAGTGCCGGTCCGGTCCATGGAAATGGGTCGTGACATAAAGCAAATAGTTTTTATTAATTGAATTCTATTAACAAATTTTAACAAATCAAACATTCTTTCAACACCAGTGGTGTTCGGTTAATAGGTCGGCGTTTAATACCATTCAAGCATTCTTGAGAGGGGAAGACTTGGGAAAAGATTTTAAAGCTACTCTGCTAGTGTTGATTTCGAAAGTCCAGGATCATTCCCAACTTAATCAGTTCAGGCCTATAAGCTTGTGTAATGTAGCATATAAGATTGCCACTAAAACGATAGCTAATCGTCTCAAGAAAATTTTGCCCCATGTTATTAGCCAACTCAGACAAGCTTTGTCCTGGGTAGGCACATCACATACAATATCATTGTTACCCAGGAGATTATTCATAATATGCGGAACAGAAGAAGTGCGAAGAAGTCGATGCTTATTAAAGTAGATCTCGAGAAAGCCTATGATAGGGTCCGATGGGATTTTTTACAGGATACATTATTGGATGTTGGTATTACTCATTCCCTATCTAATGCTATTATAAGATGTATTTCTTCTTCTTCCATGCATATCTCATGGAACGGTGGGCTTTCAAAAAGTTTCTATCCTTCTCGAGGCTTGCGGCAGGGTGATCCACTCAGCCCTTATCTTTTCGTGCTCTGTTTGGAGCGGCTTTCGCTTTTTCAAGCCGTGGACAGTGGTCGATGGAGGTTGATTCATCTTTCTCATCGAGGTCCCCCTCTTTCACATTTATTCTTTAAAGATGATCTTATTTTATTGGATGAAGCCTCTCTAGACCAGTTGTCTTTGATGCCAGTTGAGTAGAGAGTTGGGGTTTTGCACTATACATAGTTTGGGCAAGTATCTCGGTGTGGCCCTAACTCATGGAAGAACTAACGTTGCTTCTTACTCTTATACTATAGATAATGCTTATATGTGGTTTTCGAATTGGAATTCGTCAAGACTATCGCTAGCTGATTGTATTAGTCTCACAAGTTCAATTCTTGCAGCGATGCCCCAATATGCAATGCAAGTGATGAGGCTGCCTGTTAGTATTTGTTCTAAGATTGATAAAGTCTGTAGAGGTTTTATCTAGGGTTCCTCGACTAATAAAAGGAAAATTGCCCTTATTCCCTGGAAAGATATTACTAAGCCAAAGTCTTGTGGTGGCTTAGGTTTGCGGGATTTGTGTACTCTTAACAAAGCTTTTCTTATGAAAGTGGCTTGGGGCATTAAAACTGGTTTAGTTGCATTATGGGCTTGGGTGTTAACTAGTAAGTATAAGGTTTCCTCAAACAGTATCTCCGATGCCTCCCGCTCGAATAATTCTACTTTTTAGAAAGGTATATTGGATTCATGGGACAAGTTGCTGAATTGTGCCATGTATGCAGTTGGCAATGGTCAAACTGTGAGATTTTGGAAGGACAAATGGGTTTGGGAGTTGGACACGCTTCAGAATGTTACTCTGCATCCTATTCCAGAGATTATAATTAACGAGGTTGTGGTGGACTATGTTAGGAGGGATGGATCATGAGATTTGGATAAGTTCTCAATTTATCTTCCTCCCACTATCATCGCTTGTATTGTGGTAGTCCTCCCCCCAGCTTTGGATTGTGGTTCTGATGATGTCTATTGGAGCTTGACTGGTTCTGGTGCTTTTTCGATCAAATCAGCCTATAGCTGGATTTCTGGAGATGGTCAGGCTCCGAGTTCACGTAAATGGGATTTCATTTGGAAATGGAAGGGACCACAATGCATCCGAGTTTTTATGTGGTTGGTTCTTAATAGGAAGTTGCTCACGAATGGGAAGCATTATAGGCGCCACCTTAATATTGATCCTTATTGTGCCATTTGTGCAGGTCTGGTGGAGGACGAGTTACATGTCCTATGTGATTGCTGTTTCGTGAAGCAGCTGTGGGTTAATCTTTAAGTTCTTGGTTCTGACCATTTCTTCAATGTGGCTGATTCCCTCAAGGATTGGTTTACACAAAATCTTTCCAGTAATGTTTTGCATGTCTCAGGGTTCCCTTGGAGCACAGCCTTTGTTGTCTGTTGCTGGAAGATTTGGGAAAGGAGAAATAAGTGGATTTTTTGTGATGAGCACATTTCCATTTATGGGACATTACGAGATATTATGTCATTGGCTTCTGCTATTCATGAGCCAGATTGTGTAGGTCTGAGTATGGAGGTCCGGCAGCATGTTAAGGATTGGTCGATGATTTTCTAGCAACCACCTATTCTTCCCTTTTGTAAGTGGAACACTAATGCTTTGTTCATTGGTCAAAGAGCTTACGGAGGTGATCTTGTAACACCCACCGCCCGATCCCGAAAGACCCGACGGTGGATGCCACATTCGGTGCCGGAGGCACCGTCCTAACCTACATATAAACCGTAACAAAACCCACCCGCCCGATCCCGCCGAAAGAACCCGACGGTGGATGCCACAATTCGGTGCCGGAGGCAACCGTCCTACTAACTATAAACCATACAATCAATATTATGAATTAGAAGTGGAACTTAGTATTCATAAGTTTAGCAAGTATAAGAAATATTTTGTTTTGAAATGATTTGGGGAGAGTCCCCAACAGAAACACTGTAAGAGTTCCCTAAAAATCGGACAAAGTTGCCAACATATGATACAAAGCATCCCAAAATCCACAACTCCAAAACCCCATCAAACTTCCAATAACAACACCAATAGCGAACTTTTCTAGCAATTTCATATCCTCAAATAACAGTAATAATATTCAATCAATTCAAATCCATTTTCATTTAAACAATCAACTATTCTTAATGTTCTAACTCATTAAATAAGGGTCTAAGTTATATCTCCCAAAATATATAATACAAACCAAAATAATTTTTACATAACATGCTTAAGTTAATAATGAAATAATTCCAGTTCTCCAATGGTAATACTTTATTAACACGTAATACTTATACATGCCATAATTCTTAGTTACATAAAACACTAAATCAACTACCAAAATAATCTCTTCAGCTCTGATGCTACTCTTCAGGCCTTTAAGCAGCAAATACAATCTCCAACCTGTGCGTGATAAAATCAACGCACTGAGTATAAAACTCAGTGGTGCCTATAAATCACAAACATACCAATGTTGTGATGACAACATACTTAAAACATAAATTTCATAAAATCATTTATAATCATAGAATCATCAAATTTCAACATACATTAACATTTATAGATAAGAAATATCAAATAAACTTAAAATTAATAACATAATTAATTTAGTTCTTTTACACCATAAATCCTTTACTTAAACATTTATTCTAAACTAAGATTTACTAAAATACTATCCATGATATTTCTGTCTATGGTTTGATTGATCCTGGCTCTACTCATTCATATTTATGCATACATGTGGGTAGATTGGGTAATATGCATGTTGATATGTTAGAGCATATATAGTATTGAGGTTACTAATCCCTTAGGTCATAGTGTCATAGTTAATCGAGTGTATAGAGATTGTCCACTGGTAATATATGGCCATGTGTTTCTGGGAGATCTAATAGAATTGCCTTTCTGGGAGTTTGATGTGATCTTGGGTATGGATTGGTTGTCTATACATGAAGTTATGATTGATTGTAGACTTAAGAGGATTACACTCCAGACTGCATTTGGTGAGGAGATTGTAGTTGTGGGTGAGAGGTCGGATTACCTCTCTAATTACCTCCTCTAATGTTATTTCTGCTTCTACTGCTAGAAAAGACTGATCCAGCATGGTTGTGAGCCATAATTTAAGAGCCTTTGTACTTGCTCCCAGAGGTCCAAAATCTCCTAATGTCATGATATACCCACAGTGATGTGATTTTTCCGGATGTGTTTTTCAGAGCGAGTTTGCCCTGGTTTACCCCCTCATGCAGTCGAGAGGTTGAGTTTTTAGTATTGAGGTTTTATGCCTGGTTACTGCTACCGATATCCATTTGCTCCGTATCGGATGGCGTCCCTGCTGGAGTTGAAAGAGTTGACAGATAAGATTCAGGAATTGCTTGATAAGGGTTTATTTTTTATTTTTCGTCCTAGTGTATCTCGTGGGGTGCCCAGTTATTGTTTTTGTAACAGGAAGAGATGGATGCACTTAGATTGTGTATTGATTTACAGACAACTTAACAAAGTTACTGTGAAGAATCGTATCCATTGCATCGGATTAGATGATTTGTTTTGATCAGTTGAGAGGAGCTAGTGATTATCACAATAAAAATCACTTTTCTTGACCCAAGTAGAAAAATCAACCAAATTCCTTGAAATTAGTCAAAAATGACTTCTCTAGCTTCACTCCTAAGATTTAGTACTTAAATCAAGTTGGATGGGTGAATTTGATGTGTTTACTTAGTAAGAATTGAAGAAAATGAAGAAGAAGAAGAAGAAGAACGAGGAGGAGGAGAAGGAGACGTGTAGGAAAAGGAGAAGAAGGACAAAGTGTTGCTCAATAATTGATAGTTGCTTTTAATAAAGCAACTAGGGGTATTTTGGTCTTTTCTCCAAATTGGAGGGTGTTTTGGTGTTTTCTCCAAATATTCTCCAATTAAATTCCTTCAAAATATTATTTATCTCCACAAAACTCTCTAATGTTCCTCCATAAAAAATAATTGCTCAAATTTCCTTACTTAATATAATACCATAATTCACTATTCGCTAATTATCTAAATTCTCCAAAAATATTCATTACTTACTTTCTACCCATAAAAACCATGCATATATGCTCCAAAAATGTTACAGATCGCATACATGCTCCAAAAATTTTTAAATAAAATATAAAAACATAAATAGTAATTTTTTTTCCGGACAAAAAATAATACCGACTTCCGGACCGGTGGGTACTATTCACAGACCGGTAAACTACTATTGAAACATAGGAAAAACAGGTGCGTTACTACGTCAACGAACCCGTTTCCGTGGGCGGAGCCAGGCACTAGGGCCCAGGTAAAAGCTTTAAAAGGCCCCCCCGAGGCCCCGTAGTAAGCCTAAATTTTCCAAATCTATCTTACACTATCTGTCCCAATTTCTCAAAACAGTAAGCTCCATCTGACTTAAGATACAAGTTGATAAAAATTTTTTTCAAAAACATCCTGACCAATCTAATAATACCAATTAAATTTAAAACCAGGGCCTATTCTAATTCACAATAAATTATAATCACATTATGGGCTTATTGGTTCACCTGCAGCTAATTACATAATATTCAATTTATAGTGTAGTGCTAACAATAAGTCCAATATTAATACACAACCCTATAACTACGGAGTTCACTAATAATCAGATAAAAAAAATAATTTATACAATCCAAATTAAATAACAGGAATATAACTTTTACATTTATGACTCTGCGAAGAAGAGTGCAGAGCTTCAGTCGAACCGGCAACTTCCTAGTACCTGGGAGATTTGTTTGGGGGGGTGAGTTTTGCAACTCAGTGAATAATAATAAATAATACACATCACAAACAGTCACACAATACAGTCAAGCAAAATGCACCATAATATACTGAATGAACACACAACAGTCAATCATATGACATTACATCAGCACCCACAAACAATATCACCTTCAAATAATCACATCACGTGGAAATTAGTGAGATTAGTCAGTGGAGTCACCGGGAACACCCCGATGAGCCGTTTCCTCCACCTGGCTCATCCTCTCCACAAATGTGCACCAGGGAGCCGATCCCCAATACTGGCCCCGACCGGTCCCCTTAATCCTCACTTCGACCAGCCTCTCTTGTTTTTTTCCTCAAATAATCACATCCCTCTCATTATTTTTCCATTCTCTCTATTCCCAACAGGAGGTAACCCGGTCGTCTCCATCAAATCTAGATCATCAAGCGCTCACAACAGGAGGCCACCCTGCGGGCTGCGATCAAATCAGGTGCGCCCAATAAAGAAACCAACCTGTGGTTTTCCATATCACACAGATCATAGCAGTAGGTGCACACGGGGCGCCGATCTTCCATTTACCCGGCCAAATTTCATATCATATTCAGGATCCATATCACATATACCATTCTCACAAACCCATGGTGACCCACTTCATCCCAATTCCACACAAAATCCCACACAAACAAATCACAGTATATGCACAACACAATTAATCAAACAATTCTTTCAACGTATTACACCAAATCCATCCAAATATACAATTATACAACATAAAATAAATATGAGTTTTAATATAAAAGTATATATAAGGTTTGTAAAAAAAATGCTATGCAAATGCATGTTGATCTGCATTATTTATTTGATATGCATTATTTATTATTACTCATAGTGGTGGAGAACGAGGCTCTAGCTTTGGTTCTGTCCGGGAGGAGCACTAGATGGATTCGAGCGATCTAAAGAATTTAAGAATAGCATACGAAAAAAAATGACTACATCAGACAATAGGAAATACAAGAATCGCTCTAATAAATTATCTACATATTTGATTCCTATAAATAATTTAATTTCTGCCGAAATTTCGGCAGCACCTCCCCTAAAAATTGGACTATCCACCTGCTAAAATATCAACAATTTATCAAATATTTCCAAAACACACAGCCCATCCGTCGGGCAATCAATCCAGTAAATTAGTCCCATCCTCCACATTTTCCATATCAACATTAATTCATAAATTTTTCTTTAATTCCATAAACCATAATTTCCTAACATTTTATTTATTACTAGAATTAAATTCTTTAAAGAAAGGGGAGATGGTGTCGCCGGTTCGCCGGAGGATCGGGAAGCGCAGAAAAAAATGAGGGAGGGAGTTGAGGTGGCGCCTAGGAAATAGAAAGACAAGAAAATCTAGAACTGGTTTGGTCGAACACGGTTCGATTCGGTTTCGATTCAACCCAAATCTTTGAATTTTCCGATTTGGTTTTTTTCGTGCTTTTTTTTTCAAAAATCGGTTTTCGGTTCGGTTTTCTCACCTTTCACGATAGTTGCACTAACATATTAATATAATTTTTTCCAGGCTGTCGGTAAATAAAATATTAATATTAATTTCCAGGCTGTCGGTACATTAAATTTATTTGGAAAATCTTTGAAAATAAAAATTCGGGTTGTTTCAGTTACAGATCTACTTCGAAACCATGAAGGTAAATGGCTCACAGGTTTTGTTTCTAATTTTGGTTCGTGCTCTGTCCTCAATGCTGAGCTGTGGACGATGCTAGAGGGCTTGTATCTAGCTAAGGGCTAGGGTGTATCTCATCTTCTTATTGAGTGTAATAACACAGTCGCAGTCCAGTTAGTTCAGGGCCAAGCTCAGTCCTCCGATGTTGTTCAAAAACTAGTGCTTGCGATTCAAAATATTCTCAATAGTGATTGGTAATGTCGAGTTGTTCATGTTTACAGGGAAGCCAACTATTGTGCAAACTATCTATCAAAGTTTGTAGGAAGTTTTCCCTTTAGGCCTCATTTTCTACAAGATCCTCCGCATGGGCTGTGTCAATGGATTATGCATGATTCTACAGGGGTAGCCTATCCTGGCTTTGTATCTCTTCTTAGAGCTAGCTCTCCTTTTCTTAAAAAAAAAAAAAAAAAGAGTAACAAATCAAAATATATATAATAGTCAAGAAAATGAGAGATTTCAATTACAATAATTAATAAAAATTATATATTACATGCATTTCACATAATCTTCATTGCCACCTAAGAACATAATATATGTCTTGACTCGAGAGGTTATGCGTTCCATCGTTGCGTAGAACAAATCTTTTTTCTTTAGGCTCAAAAGAGTCTAAAAAAATCAAGTCTAAATTCATTAAACAATCTATTTATATTAGTCAAAATGAAATAAACTCATTGTAGAAGTAGTATAAATAATTAATTACGATTCGGGTTTATTTCTTATATAAGTAGGAATACCAATTACGATTCGGGTTTTATTTTCTTATATAAGTAGGAATACCTTCTTTAATTATTTTTCACCAGTTTTTATTTTTATTATTTATGCTTTAATTTTTTCATAAATATAAAATTAAAATCTTTAACAATATTTTACTCATCTTTAAATTCAACTGAGTATCTTAAGTCACCCAAACGTTTCCCTTTCCCTATTCGGTACTTTTCTATATATTTATTATTATTATAGAGTAAAAATTCCTACCATTTAAATATAAATAAGAAACTTCTTTTTTAAATTAATATAATAAGAAATCTTTAGTGATAATTATTAAAATCATACCATCTAAAAGTCCTTATTAAAATAATTTGTTTAATTCAATTAATTTGTTAATTTTAATTGAGAAGTTTTTATAATAATTAAACGTCTTGATTTAAAATAAAAATTCCTAATCGAAATAAAAATTATACAAATTAATAGCAATAATTATATCAAACAAACCATACAAATTAATAGCAATAATTATATCAAACAAACCCATCATTATTAGTTGCTATTATTTCCTAATTTGAGATCCAAATAAGTGTACGAATTATTAGTTTTTATTTTGACTATTTAATTTTAATTTTATTAGTGAAGAATATGATTGGATTCACCCAAATCAATTATAAAAAACTAATAATATGTCTTTAAGGAATGTATTTTCATCTAAATTATTAGTTTATTCAATTAAAGATTTTATTTTTTATTTTTTTAACCAATAAAATCAAAATCCTAAAAGATATTTTTATTCATCCTCAAAATTAGTTGGTTATTTACCTTTATTTTTTCAACCAATAAAATTAAAATCCTTAAATATATTATATTTTTCATATCATATTTAATATGTACCTTACATAGTATATAATATAATTTCTTATTTAATCCGGTATAATTTAAATTTAAATAAAAAATTAATATTACCAATCAAAATTAAAATGCCTTTACTTTTCAACCAATCAAATTAAAGTTTTTAATAATATTTTTATCGATTTATAAACTTAGTAGAGGCACTTGACGAAGCCAATGTTTCCCATTTGTATTTTTATATATACTATAGTAGATAGATTATAAATAAATAAATGAAGAATACAAACAAACTCACAATTCTATAACTAAAGAAAAAAAAAATCATCAATTCATGCAATGAAATTATACGTAGTGCAAAAAAAGACATGATTACAAACTCAATAATTCAAAATTGGCAAAAGCTTGACATAATAATTTTTGATAGTCAAAAGAAATAAATACTTAATATTCAAAAGTAATTAAAACTAAATATATATATGATGGTATGAGAGAACAACTTCCTAATTAGAATAGGAATAATTTATAATATTAAAATAATAAAAATAAATTGGTTAATGTCATAATTAAAATGGGACTAAACTTCCTAAAAATCAAATCTAATTAGAATGGTAATTTCCACTTGGTGTTTAAATTTATAACTAAAGAAACATAAATGGTGTTTAAATTTATAACTGAAGAATTTATGCTAACTAAATATTTAAACTTTCATGTATGTTTAAGAACAGAGGTTATTAAAGGTATTTTTATGGTAATATTTACCTATAGTAGATAATTATTCACAATTATTAAAGAATTTTAGAAAATTTTTGAGAAAAATAAATAAAAAAACGAAAAATTCAACCATTTTGAAAAATTCAATCACTCTGAATCAAATTTTATAATTTGTTATATTTGTTTCTAAGAATTTATTATACTCTCTCATAGATAAATGATTACAGGAACCATGGAAAAGCAAATATTCAAAAGTTCAACGCTTCAAAAACCTCCCAAATAATAAAGAAATCTAAAAAGTTTAATCTTCAAATCTAAACATAACAAGGAGGTTGAAGGGATTACTAAATTATAAGAAATATAAATAAAAAACATTCTACTATTAATTTGTAAGGCTAAATCATTAAAAATACTCTAAACTTTACGGGTAATTTTAATTGTACCTTAACCAACTTTCTTCTTTTAGTATCCCGAACTTTAATCTTAATTACAATAGCATCCTAATTTCAAATTATACCCAATTTAATGAATAAATGTTATTTTTATGAGACCCAGTTTAATCTTTTCTCCGAATTAAGCTCATTTTCCACCACCATCGGTTATAAATAAAATAAATATTTATATTTATTTATATAAATATTAAAATAAAAAATAATCTATTCATCTTAAAATAAAATAATTTTATTTATTTATTTAATATTGACAACAAATAATGATTTCCTAAAAATAAAATGACGCCGTAGTGAATAAAATCTATTTTTATAAGAGATTTAACTTAAGTATAAACAAAATTTCATGTTTAAAAATAACAAAATAAAACTTAAACTAATATTTTATGCTTATAACCAACTAACATTTATTATTTTACTTAGATTTTTTTGAATTTGAATTCCTAATCAATATTAATTAGGGCCTTGTTAAACAGTAAATTTTTAGTTAACCTGATTATAAGAGACAGTATAGGTCCCAATAATATTTTATTCATTAAATTAGATCCAATTCGAAATTAGGATGCTATTATAACTAAAATTAAAGTTCAGGGTACTAGGAGAAGAAAATTGGATTTAGGGTGCAATTAAAACTACTTTGCAAAGTTTGGGGTAGTTTTAATGATTTAGTCAATTTGTAATAGAGAGAGTTAAGATCATACTTATTATAAGAAAAATACATGATTGCAAACTCAATAATTCTAAATTATTGATGTAATAATTATTGATAGTAAACTTAATAACCCTAGATGTTTTCAAAGCCCTAAAGTTGGACATCACCAAGCTGAAGCCAGTACGAACACCCCTTGTAGGCCTAGCAAGAAGGTAAGTGTCAGTAGAAGGGAGCATGGAAATTTTCATAGAGCTCAGAGACGGCGAGCATACCAGAATTGAAAAGACAGAGTTAGTAATAATGAATGTCCCATTCGCCTACAATGTCATCCTTGGTCGCCCATTACTTTACACCCTTGGCTCCTGCACATCAATCAGGTACCTTATCATGAAATTTTATTCTAACTCGGAAAATGTTGTGATAGTTAGGGGTAATTAAAAAATAGCTAGAGAGGCGTACACAGTGGCCCTCAAAAGGGTACAACTCGCTCTTCCTCTCCAGATGGTCCTTGAAATCAATAATGAAGAGCAAAATATAATTAAACTCTAATTGTTCGAATTATTATTACATTTTTGAGACTATCAAATTGATACGGTGAGTGTGGACGATCAAAATTATACCACTTTTAAAGCATTCGGTCATCTAGCTCACCCTTTTTAGCATCCCAAACACCCTAGATACAAAAGTGGAGAAAGCTCTCGCACTAGGAGGAGCAAATGCTGATGGAGCAAGTAACTCAACTGAAAAGTTGATGCCCATACCCCCACATGTCTCGACACTAGACCCGCAAAGTAGCTCCATTGCTCACCCAAGCATATAACGATTTTGCAGCTATCCTATAAAGAATAATGGCCAAGCTAGTTGTGCAAATTCCCCCTGAAGGTGGATGACAAATCAACATAGCAATGGAGGGAGGAGACACCGCTAACAAGACAATGGGAGATGACATGGGGGGACGAGGATTCCTCCTAGCACACAGGGACCTAAAACAAAACTCAGATAAAAGTGCAGTCTACTTCTTTGCTCGGGAACACATACCATGATGAAGATGAAGGATTCCGAGCAAAGACCCTACAAATCTTGAAGGATTTCCGAGAGACAGGGGACAATATCGACTTCGGGCTAAGAAACGACTCACCTCTAACCTCAGAAATCTTATCGGTGCACTTCCCCATAAATATAAGATGGTGAGCTTCGAGACATATGGTGGAACCACTGATCCTAGAAGTCACCTGGCAAACTTCGGCACTATAATGCACATCTAGACGACATCAGACACCTTACTATGCAAAGCATTCCCCATAACCCTGAAGGGACCAGCACAGGAATGGTTTCAAATGCTCAAGACAGGATCCATAGGCAATTTTGCCCAACTAGCATCTACATTCAAAGCTCATTTCATCACTTGCACATCGAGCAAGAAGTTATTTTCAAATCTAATAGACAAAAAAAGGGCTGATAGTGAATCACTTCGAGAATACATCACTAAATTCCAGAAAATGGCTATGCAAATAGAAGATCTCAATACTGAAGTCACCATTAGTGCAATGGCCAAAAACTGTAAGTATAACAAGCTATTTGATTTGTTGAACATTGACAGGCCTTATTCTTTTGTAGATTGATGGCCCAAGCCAACAACTTTGCTTGGGTAGACGAGGCTTGGAAGGCCCAACAAGCACAATACAAGGATAACAAAAGCAAAAGGAGGACAGACAATCCCCGATGGCCCTCCCCTTCCTAGATCAGCAGGTCAAGCAAAAGCCAATCTAACTATTCAATACGCTTGCCCTATTCATGCATAGGTGCCCCCCACAATAAGAGAAGTTGAATTTACACCCCTCTCCAAAAGTCGAGCGGATATCCTGCGATGGCTGAAGGACTAACAGCTCAATAAACTTAATAACCCTAGTTGTATTCAAAACCCTAAAGTTGGACATCACCAAGCTGAAGCTAGTAAGGACACCCCTTGTAGGTTGACTAGAAGGCAAGTGTCAGTAGAAGGGAGCATGGAAATTGCCACAGAGCCCGAAGATGGCGAGCATACCAGAACTGAAAAGACCGAGTTAGTAATAGTGGATATTCCATTCCCCTAAAATGCCATCCTCGGTCGCCCATTACTTGACACCCTCGGTGCCTTTTTACATCAATCATGTACCTTATTATGAAATTTTATTCTAACTCGGGAGATATTGTGATAGTCAGGGGTAATCAAAAAATAACCAGAGAGACGTACATGGTGGCCCTCAAAGGGGTACAACTCACTCTTTCGCTCTAGATGGTCCCTGACATCAATAATGAAGAGTCAAGCATAATCTAAAAGAAATCATAACTGGCTAAACCTTTCAACATATCGAGGGATCCAACCAAGCTGAACTTGGAGCCAGAAGGTGAACTATCAGACATCATTATCAAGGAGAATAAGACTTTGAAAGTGGGAGCTGACCTCTCGAAAGCAGCACTCACCTCCATAAGAGAAGTACTCAAGAAAAACAAGTGGAACTTCTCTTAGACAACATCAAACATTAAAGGAATCGACCTAAGCACCAAACTGGTCAAGTAGAAAAGAAGAAACCATGCACCTATCAGGCAGAAGGTAATTGCAACAGAAATTAACAAACTTATTAACGTAGTTCTCATTAGAGAAGTTCACTACCCTAAGTGGCTAGCAAATGTAGTCCTCATCCCAAAACCGAATGGAAAATGGCATCTTTGTGTTGACTTTACAGACTTGAACAAAGCGTGGCAAAAGCATCTTTATCCACTTTCAAACATCAACCAGCTATTAGACTTTATAGCCGGATATGAGAGATACAGCTTTATGGACGCAGCAGCAGGTTATCACCAGACAAGGAGAAAACTACTTTCATCACTGATCGCCGGATATATTGCTATAAGGTGATGCCATTTGGCCTCAAAAAAAGCAGGAGCCACATACCAGCGATTAGTTAACACGATGTTCAAAGATCAAATAAGGAAAACAAAGGAAGTATATGTGGACGACATGATAGTGAAAAGCAAACACGCAGTGGAACACGCCAAAGACCTAGAAGCGGCATTCCAGGTATTATCTAAATATAACAAGAAACTTAACCCAGATAAATGTGTTTTTAGTGTAACTACAGAAAAATCTTGGGGTTCATGACTTCCCAAAGGGGAATCAAAGCTAACCTAGAGAAGATCGCAGCAATTAAAACCATAAAACCCTAAAGAAGCATAAACGAGCTACAACAACTGAACGGGTGAATAACAGCACTCGAAAGATTCATATCTTGTTCGGCCAGGAGGTGCATGCCTTTTTACCAAACGCTGAAAGACATGAAGCACTTTCAGTGGTCCAAAGAATGATAGACAAGCTTAGATGAGCTAAAAGAATTCGTTACCCTGCTCCACTACTCAACCGATCACAAGAAGGGGAAACACCATACTTATAACTATCTATTATAAATACCATTATAGCCTCGGTACTAGTAAGAGAAGAAGTAGGAGAATAGTTTCTTATATACCATGTCAGCAGAGTATTCAGGGGAGCCAAGCTTAGGTATCTGAGAGCAGTTTCCTATACACTATGCTAAACAGTTTCCTTTGCACAAATAATATGGCTGAATATGAAGCCCTAATTACCGGGGTAAAAATAGCCATGGAGGTTCGAGCAGAGGAAATCACCATATTCTTTGATTCACAGTTAGTAGTGAACCAAGTCTCAAGGAAAAATATAGCAAAAGAACCCTCCATGAGCAAATACCAAACCTTAGCAAAGCAATTGCTAAGCCAGCTAGTGAAAGAAGCGACTACTTGGGAAATCAAGCAAATCCTTAGATCAGAAAACCACACAGCAGATGCAGTGGCCAAAGCCATAGCTAAAAATGAAGGAAGTACTAGCAGTAGTCTTGATAGAAAAATAGAAGAGCCAGAGCACCGATGGCAAAGAGATGCTTCTCATAAGAGTAGAATCAAATCGGATGACACCCATAGTAAAACATTTGGAAACAGGCGAACTACCTCCCGAAAGAAGTGAAGTAATAAAAATCACTACAAAAGCAGCAAACTACTCCCTAGAAAAAGGAATACTATATAGAAGATCTAAATATCACCCTTGGGCAAGATGTTTGAATGAAGAAGAAGCAAACTATATCATTCGGGAAGTTCATGAAAGGCTTTCCGGCGCACATGAAGGAGTAGACACCACCCTAAAAAACATATTCTTGCTCGGATGTTATTGGTCGACCATGAAAAAAGATGTATGAAGTTATATGTAAAAGTGCATTCCATGCCAAAAACACAGTAAAGTACCGAGGAAACCAGCCACCGACATGCAACCTATTGGAAGCTCCTGGCCTTTTGCCTAATGGGGCATAGATATCGTAGGACCTTTCCCAGTAGCCACAGGGCAAATGAAATTTATAGTGGTGGTTGTTAATTATTTCTTAAAGTGAAGTTGATGGAAGCAGAAGCCTTAGCAACAATAACCTCAGCACACATCATAAACTTCTTCAAGAAGGAGGTACTATTTCAATATGGAATCCCAAGCAGATTGGTCATAGAGAATGGCAAACAATTCAACTACTCGGCTTTTAGAGATTTCTACTCTGATTGGAATATCAGTTTACACTTCACTTCAGTCGCTCATCCAAAACTAATGTCCTAGGAAAGGTCACGAATAGAACTATCTTGCAAGGTATCAAGAAGAAGCTAGAAGACGTAAGGTCCAGCTGGACCAAGGAATTGAACAGTGTACTTTGGTCCTACAGAACTACCCCCAGGAGCTCCACAAGCGAGACACCATTTTCCCTAATGTATAGAGTAGAAGCGGTCATAGTAGTTGAGATTGAAATGCCAAGCATAAGAATACAATCTTATAACGACGACCACAATTGTGCAACCCTAAGAATCGAATTGGACTTAGCCGAAGAAAGAAGACATGAAGCATCCGTTAAAGTAGCCACCTGATAACAGCAAATGGCAAAATATGACAACAGAAGAGTCATGAAAAGAACCTTTGAAGTAGGAGACCAAGTATGGAAGAAAAAGGAGATGAAAGCGGGATCAGCAGGAGTTGGCAAACTGAACCCGAACTGGGAAAGCCCCTATGAAATTTCATAGAAATGGGGGCCAAGCACATTTAAAATCAAGCCCCTCAATAGACTTGAACTCCCTCGGACTTGGAACTCAGAAAACCTAAGACATTGTTTCATGTAAACATCGAGGTATTAGATAAAAGCTAAGTTTTTTTCACTTTGCCTTGCAAAACCCATAGGAGGTGAATGTACTGGGGAGAGTAAGGATGTCGGATTTCTCCCAAAAGATTGGAAAGAATCGTGTCGAACGAGCTTGATTTATTTTATTTAATTAAATGGTTTTCTCTTTATTAAACCTGTTTGATCCTCGGAAAAAGGTTCTCTTACTTTGGTAAGAGTTTTATTTTGGAGTTGCCACCCTTATTAGGGAATTCTCGAATTAGTCGATTCTTTGGAATTGACTAATCAGGTTTTAAACCAGAGATAGAGTCCGAGAGTTAGGTACGAAATAGTAAGGTGTTAGGCACCCATTTTGCCCGGTTAACTTGGCCTCCTAGTCGTCTATTAATTCACAATAATTTAATAATGCAATTAACTAAAAATTGAGATGTAAAACCTTTTATGCATTTTAGAAAACATGTCAAACACACATTCAAGGTTAAACTTGGCTCCTAGTCGTCTATAACTTCCACAATAATTTAATAATGCAAATTAAAACTAAAATTGAGAATGTTTAAAACCTTTATGCAAATTTTTAGAAAACATGTCAAACAGCACATTCAATCTCATTCAATACAACATGAAAAACCATCCCCAAAGAGGGGGGTGAGGAAAGTAATAGAATACAAACCAACCTAAAATTATTTACAAAATCTAAATTCACAATAATTTAATAATGCAATTAACTAAAAATTGAGATGTAAAACCTTTTATGCATTTTAGAAAACATGTCAAACACACATTCAATCTCATTCATACAACATGAAATAAACCATCCAAAGAAGGGGGGTGAGGAGAATAGAATACAAACCAACCTAATTATTACAATCTACCCTCAAACCCTCCAAATTTCCCAAACCCAATCTAATTGTTACAACAAGCAATAATAGGAATCCCATCAAGGACCCTTTACATTTAGCTTAACATAATGAATAAAACAATGATCCAAACATAAAGAATAACAACCACAAAATAATAACAAACCAAGAAACACAAGACATACATTCATTCAATAATGACAAAATGATGAATAATAATGTTAAGGTGTTCTAATACTAAAGTTAAAGGGGTTACTAAATAACATTAAAGTAAAGTGCATAATAATTAAAGAACTGAAATTTAAAGAACTAGAAAGTAAATGACAGAATAATAAATTGTTGTTATTTAATTTAAAATGAGATTTGAGTTCAAGAATTTGTTGTTCATCATGAATGATGAAGAAATATGACCATCACTACTCATTTTCCTTCTTTATTTGCTCATCCAGATCAATATGAGTTCAAAACGCATTTTAAGCAAGAATACTTAAGGCTTAACTCCATTGAATCCCAGAATCAATGCATAGTTATTGATTTTATGTTGTTTGGCTTCTAAAATGAAGGTCTGTGCACCATTAGAAGTGGCGCACGCCACACGTAGTGGCATGGATCTTACCTTGATCAGAATATCCGCAAATGAGCATTATGGAGCATTCTAGGAAGAAGTGGCATAAGGCTCATGCTTGCGGCATGCGCCACTACATTGTGGCTTACACCGTTAGTGTTGTGGCATGTGCCATAGTGTGTGGCTTTTGCCACTAACACCCATAATTCCTTCTTTTGGTTGATCACGGGTTTCCCTCACAACCAGACTTAAGTACGGTGATTTAACACCAAAATGAGAAGGAAAAGAGGAAGAGAAACAGTTTAGACTCTCAATTTACCTTGCTTTAAGGAAAAACTTGAGATTTGGATCTCAAATGATAGAAACACCCAAGAACTTAGTTCTCTTATCAATGATCTGAGTTTGTTTGATTGATTTGTGTTTTAGGAAAGATTAATTGCCAAACCCAGTGGAGTTTTGTGTATAAAAATGTTCTCCCTTAATGTCAAATTAATAACACTTGCTAAGGATTTGAATTAAGGGGTTTTTGAGAGTCAAAATTGCAAGAGTTTGGCTACGCAACAAAAAAATCCTCCCTTAACCCATTCCCCATGCCTCTATTTATAGGCAAATGGGTGGGGAGTGTTGCCCATTTTTAGGGCTTAGGTGGCAAGCGCCACTGATGAGCCCAAAAAATGGGCCGGGTTTGGTTTTCTCAAAATCGGCTTGGGTGGCACGCAAAATGAGGCAGTGCACTGGGATGCGCCACGACCATATCCGAAATGCGTTTCTAGGCCATGTTTCGATGCGAACCCTAAAAATGTGAAAATGGACCGATGGGTTATATTTCTTAAACTCGGATCATCGATCCGAGAATCAAATTCATGGGATATCTGAAACTCATTTTATCATAAAAAGGTTTGTCATCACTGAGTCCTTTTTGGGCAAAAATTGAGCTTCTACAGTTTGCCCCCACTTTGATGATATTTTGCTTTTCAAATAAGATGTCATTAAAGTGTAAAATAGACGTGTAAGTAAGAAATACTTAATTGGTTTGCATTCTCTGAATAGCTTGGATGGATAACATGCGCCATTTCGGCAGTTAAATGGGCCCCAAAAATGGGTCGAGTCCGGTTTTCACGAAATTAGCCCAAGTGGCATGCAAAATGAAGAGTGCATCTGGATGCGCCACGGGCGTACTCGAGATGCGTTTCCGAGCCCTATTTCGATGCGAACCCTGAAAACATGAAAATGGTGTGATGGGTTAAATTTTTTAAACTCGGATCATCGGTCAAGAGAATCAAATTAATCAAATATCTCACTGAGTCCTTGTTGCACAAAAATTAAGCGTCTACAGGGGGGCTCGAGACTAGAGTAATAAAGGGTCTTGCAAAGCTAAGTTTTTTCCTCGGCTTTTGCAAATGATAATGAAAGCCAAGATATTCTCAGAACTTGGACATTCATCAGGTTACATACAACAGGGTTGAGCCCCTATCAACTATTCATTAAAGCTTTAAGAGAGCATAAGAAGGCAAAAAAATGCCTAAGTAAATAAAGGGTCGAGCCCCTACCAAGCATACAATAAAACTCTAAGAGAGTTCATTGGAGGCAAAAAATACTAAGTATATAAAGGACCGAGCCTATAACAAGTATGCAATAAAACTCTAAGAGAAGTCGCTATAGGCAGGAAATATCCAAGTAAATAAAGGTCCAAGCTCCCATCAATCATATAATAAAAATTCTAAAATATTTGTTTAAATAAAGAGAAGAGAAAATCTGAAGGAAGAAAGAGATTAAGACAACAAATACATCGAGCATATATAGGAATTGCCAAAGCTACATAAAAGATTTCTATTTATATACACATAAAAAAAAAGAGAAGAAAAGAAAGAGAACCATAACCAAAAAACTACTCTACAACAGGAGGATCATCAATCGCCTCAGAGGATGGTGCAGGCTCAATGCCTTTGATGCTCGGCCCCGCGAAAATAGTAGGCCCTAATGCATCCTGTGCCCCCGAAGTTCCCACATCTCCACCCAAGACATCAGCGTCTACAGCTGCTCCCTCCTCCTTAGTATCCAAGTCTTTATAAACATCAACTTCATTCACAAAACTCCAGTCTTCGTCGGGATACCATGAGCATAGCTTAGCCTTTATAAGATTGGCCTATTGCAGGAGCATATCATTTATAGCACAGGTGGCCAAATCTTCATTCGCCTCTGCTCGAGCTACATCTGCTTGGAGTTAGCGCACAACAACATCACTCTCTTCCCCCCGCTTGACCAAGTCCCTCACTTGGGCACTTAGTTTCAAAGAGGAATCCAGATAAGAATCCCTATATTTTGTGACAACGCGAATCTTCTCCTCCAGCTCCTTAACAAAACAACTGTGCTCCAAAGCTTGGGTCTGTACATCCTTCTCCAGATTCCCCACCTTAGTCTGCTCGACTCGTAGGTTCTCCTTCAAAGTCGCAACTAGTTCCCACAACTCCCTCATACATCTCCGAGTATCATTATGAGCACTCACCAGCTAAAAAATCTATCAACCATAAAATTGAAGAAGACAAATAGGAGTAGCCAAATAGGAGGGGAGATAAATAATATACTGTGAGAAGCCCACTATCAATCTGGTCCAAAAAGGACTCTTCCTCCATGCCTTCCAGATGTGCCAAGTCCACCGAAAGGACGCACTAAGATGCTAGGACCCGAGCAACCTCACAACTATTGGCAGAGGCGTGTTTCCTGTACTTGCTTCTCATGGTGGTCCGCAACTCTAAGCCCTTCTCAGAAATGGGAGAAGATGGCTCATCGTCCCACCCCTTTGACGTTTACTCTTTCGATGGAGCTTAGGACTCTTTTGAGTAGAGGGAGGAGCCACGATAACAGATTCTCCTGGGACGTAAGACTCAGGGTGAGGTAACTCAGCCACAAGGGGACGCATTGGCGATACTAGGGCCACTACCTCAGACCATCGCAAATGGCCACGTTGAGGTTCTAAACCCCTCGAAGGGCTTTGTCCTGCTCGAACAGCAAGAAGTTGCTCCCGATTAGCCGCCATGTGTTCCCTCATCTCCTTGGTAAGCTTCGAAGGCATTTTTAGAGGAAGAAGACAAGTTAAATAAAGGGAGTTAGTAACAAACTGAGGAATACAAGTAAGCTGAGCCCACACTTTGTCTCTCGAGTTCTCCACCTAGAAGCCTGCGGTGACACCCACTGGGATATTAGAATCAAATAAGGGGAGAAGGTGAGGAGGATTCAGAGCATGCTGCTTCATTATCTTGACTTGCCTAATCTCCACAGCAGTCAAATCCCTGGGACGCCTAAGGCGAGGTACCCCCTGACTCTAGTGAGTGGGTATCCTAAACCCTCCAGGATGCTCAATGAGTCTCTTTCCACCTTCTTTTAATCGATAAACTCTTCATCGAAAAAAGGTTATAGTCCTTTTAAGCTTTCAAGTGGGGATAATCTTTCGCCCCTCTTTAGGTAAAATGGAACATGGCGTGCAAATGGTGCACATTAAGCTGAAACTGCTTTTGGTAAGCCAAAATCTCCATGCCCAATATCATGTGGATACTACTAGGAGCTATCTAATCGATAGTCACCCCTCATTCATTACAGAAAGAAGAAAGAATGGAGGGTAGAGGAAACTGCACACCCGCGCGATAATCCTCCACATAGACAATTAGCGTCTTGTGGTCTAACCTGGCATTGGCCCTCGTCCCAGCAGGAGGAACCCTTATTATATACTCAACAAGGATAAAGTACTAAGCATGTATATCATCATCCAGATCGTGCTCGGTCAATATGGATTTTAGATCCCTAACCCTCACATTTTGCTGTCTAGAATAGGCAGGCTCTTCTTCTTGAGGTTTAGGGGATTGCTCAGGGTTAGTTTCATCATGCAGTTGAGGAATGACAATCCCAGGATTAGAAGTCGAACCCGAATCGTGGCGGCAGACAAAAGCAGGGATATTCTGTAGCCTTTTGCCTTATTAGCTGAATCTCCTCCTCTGAGTTTGAGTCAAAATCAGCTATGCCTAGAACTAAGTTCTTGTCACGACCCATTTCCGTGGGCCGGACCGGCACTAGGACCTGGGTGGGCTTAAGGCCCCCAAAGCCCGTAGTAAGCCTAGATTATGCAAACCTCATTTCCTATTAATCAAGCTATGCCTAAAAGAACTATAGTTCTTGTCACGAACCCATTTCCCGTGGGGCCGGACCGGCACTAGACCTGGTGGGCTTAAGGCGCCCCCAAAAGCCCGTAAAGTAAGCCTATAATTATGGATTCAGGCCCATTTACTTATTTCACATATGTATCCAAAATACAGTTCATATATTTAAGATGGACTTTTATTATTCATTTACAACCCAACTGGAATACAATTGCGGAAATCTACCTTTATATTTACATCGTCATTTCTATCATTAACCGTCTTCTACAATAACTGTATCAACTCCATAGGGCTTTCTTTTCTTTCTATTACCTGAAAAAAAATAGTAGACAGGGGTGAGCGCCAAACTCAATGAGTAGGGTTAGATAACCCTCTCACCCCACACAATCACACAGATACGAAAATATTTTTATCTGGTTACCGTTTAATTATATGATCATGCAGTTTGTCATTGTCACACAAATGGCAATACAACAGCAATCACAATTATTATCACCTTCATATAATCACATCACGTGGAAATTAGTCAGTGGAGTCACGGAAATTAGTAGTGGAGTCACCGAAACCCTGATGAAGCATCCTCCCACAATGGCTCATCCACTCACGTGTGACCAGGGAGTGATCCCCATTACTGGCCGACTCCCGGGTGTCTTAAGTCCTCACTTGACCAGCCTCCCTCATTATTTTTTCATTCTCCTCTCTCTTTTTTTTTTTAATACCAACCAGGGAGCACCCGGTGGTCTCCATCCAATCTAGATCAATCAGGCGCTCACAACAGGAGGCCCACCTGCGGGCTGCGAATCAATCTAAGACTGTCCGGTGCACAACGACGGAAGCCATCCTGTGGTTAACGGTAAAAGTAACGGTAACGGTAGGTGCACACGGGGGCGCCGATCTCCCATTTACCCGGCTAACGGTAATGGATCCATATAACGGTAACGGCATATAACGGTAACGATAATCATGATTCATATAACGGTAACGGTCTCACAAACCCATAGTGACCCACTTCATCTCAATTCCACACAAACAAAGCACAGTATATACACAGCACAAGTAATCAGACAATTTTTTTTTATATCAACAAGTAGTGCACCACAATATGGCAATTCAATAAATTAATGCATGATAACATTTAGCCGTGAATGCATGAATGTAGGCGGATGATACTAATTATCTAACACTACTCACAATTCTTTATTGTCCCCTAAGGAGACTGCCTTTCTAGCCACATGCTTCCACCCTTTGTCCTCGCATTTCGAAATTTTATAAACCTCTAAAATAAACAAGAAAATCCTAAATAAGAATTTTTTTTAAATAACATTCGTTTATTTATTTTGGTTATCGGTCATTTAATTCACTTGTTAATATGCATTTGTTAAATATGCATATATATATATGGGTTTTCCTTATTTATTTATCAACTCTAATAATTCTTATTCTATATTTTTTAATTACTAAATTTCTATAAATAATTTAATCTCTATAAATAATTTGATTTCTATAATTAATTTTATTTTCTACCGAAATTTCGACGTCACTTCCCCTAAAATTCAACTATCCACCAATTAACTCGATCAATCATTTTATCAAGTTCTCACAGCCCATCCATCGATTAATCAATCAATTTAATTTTTCCCTTCCTCCATCCGAATCACAATATCCACACTACCTTATATCCATAATTTATAAATTCAAATTACCTGCCAATTCATCTACTTTAAGTCCACATTTAAATTCCATAAATTTATTATTATCAAACTTTCCTAACAAATTTATGTAATACTAGAATTAAATTTAACTAGTCAAATATTTTAATTAATCAATAAATCAATCAAATCAATAAATCAACATTAATTCAAATTAATTTAACTACTCCCAATGACTAAAATTAAACTAACTAAAATTACTAAATTCAATTAACCACAATTCATTAAATTAATTAACTAAAATTATCAAAATTAATTTATACCCCAAAATATAATTTTCTTGCAGGATCGGGATTTTACGTGTACCGGATTGAAACTACGCGTGCTGGAAGCGATTGGACCACCTGAGATCGACGCAGGAGGGGCTGACTTGTAGTGGTGGCGCGACCTGGTGGCGGACCAGCTGGCGGCGCAACTACAGGCGCGACAGAAATGCTCCTGGTGGTCGGAGACGTGCTGGGGCTGCAACTGAGCTGAGACGCTGCTCCTGTCTATGGTGCTCGCTAGACGGAGGCTGTGAAGAATGGTGAGCGGCGGTGAGGAGCGGCAGTGGCGCTATGGCTCCGCTCGAGCTGGTGGAGGCGCGATCTGCTTCTACCAGCAACGGAGTCGCAGGCGCAGGGAAAAGAAAGAGAAAGAAAGAAAAAGAAAAGAAAGTAAGAAGAAGAAGAAGAAGAGAGGAGGAGGTGGTGGCGCTGACAGTGTGCTGATGGCAGTGTCGGTGGTGGACTAGTGGCGCAAAAATGGTGAGGGAGGCTGATGGCAGTGTCGGTGGTGGACTAGTGGCGCAAAAATGGTGAGGGAGATGAGCATTGAAGAACAAAAAAACAAAGAAAGGAGATGTTTCTAGATGGTTTGGGCTGATTCGGTTCGGTTCAGGTTCGCTTCAGCCCAAATCTCAATTATTATTTGATTTTCGATTTTTCAGTTGGTTTTCGGCACGGTTTATCACTGTATGAATTATTAATTTGCATTCAAATAATTAAATACATTTCCAGGCTGTCTGTTTATTAAATTTAATTGGAAAATTTTTGAAAATAAAAATTCGGGTTGTTTCAGTTCTCCTCCCCCAAACCCACTTGCTCACCTCCAGAACCTAGGGAGTTGGAAAACTTAGAGACAAGGGCCTTACCCTTATTTCAGTGATCGGTATTCATTTTCAAAAATAAGTAGATAAGAAAAAAACTAAAAATGCAAGTAAGATGGCAATAAATATTACCTGAAGAATAAAAGAGCAAGTAGCAAGTTTAGAAGAGAAAGGGATATCAAACCACAATCTCATAAAAATCCAGAAAATATAAGCACAACTCTTCATATAGTAGGGGAAGTCTCGTGAACCGTCACCAGGAACTGAAGCACCGCAGCAAATGAAGAGTCACCCTTTTGAAATTTAAAAATATAATTACCATTAAAGGTAATAGTTACACTGCAAGTTATTTGATAGCTCTCCACTACTACCCCTGGACTTATAAACTAAGTAGGTCAACTCTAAGCCCAGAATCCTACAGATTAGCACACACCCTCAAGATGGGCTATGTCCCGCTCAGTAAAGGGTTTTTCATTTAGTCACCTCGCTTTTAGAACGTAAGTCGAGTTTTTCCAAGTTGGCTGTAAAGACTAAAAGAGGGGGGGGGGGGCTAAAAGAGGGGGGGCGGGGGGACATGTGGGATAGACACCGATCTAAACCAAAGATTTGGAGGACGACCTCATGTAACAGACATAAGAATATGCGTGTGATCTTAGAAGATAATGCCCATATATTTCTCCCTCCTTATCATGATATAAAGGGGGGGGGGGGGGACATGTGATAGACACCGATCTAAACCAAGATTTGAGGACCACCTCATGTAACAGAACATAAGATATGCGTGTGATCTTAGAAGATAATGCCCATATATTTCTCCCTCCCTTATCATGTATATAAAGAAAAACCTTCTCCAAAGAGGAGGTTGATGCCATTCTTTCCAATAATCTAATATGATTAAACTCTAGTTGTTCGGATTGTTGTTACATTTCTAAGATTATTAGATAGTAAAGGGTATTCATTATTGCAAAAAAAGAAATCATGATGACTATGCTGCTAAGGTACAATCTCTATAATTGTAAAGAAATTTAATTCACATAATATCTATCTAACCGATGACTATGCTGCTAAGATACAATCTCTTATATTGATTGGCTTTATTATATTCTGTTTCTTGATTGTATGTTTTCACTCTCTACTTCCCTTTCTCATAGCAGAGATCTGTTTCTTGCCAAAAACAACACCAAAGCAGAAGCACTCATGTAATAGATGTAAGTTTACACATATAAATAAGAAAAAAAATTTAGTTGGATTAGATGAGATGATTAGAATAAATTAGGTGTCCAAAGTTATCACTAATTAGTCATGTACCTACGGAATGTATAATTCTCTATTTTTCACTTAAATCAAATGTAATTTTTAAGAAAATAATTTTAATTTATATTAATGTAAATAATTTACTTATGTATTTTTAATTAAAAATGAAAAGTAAAATTATAAACTCTTTTAAAAATCCGTAAGTAATGAATTGACATATTAATTAGCACAATTAATTACTGATTATAGTTAATTAACTTTTTTTTCTCTTTAAAATTTTCATATAGTCAAATTAGATGATGTATAGAATATTCAATTTTAATAAAATAAATTACTGAATTGAAATCAATATTTTAATTCTATTTGTTAATGTAACTATATTATTTAATTAATTTTTATGAACTATGACTCTAACTATTAAATGTAAAAAATATTAATTATAATGAAATCATCAATTAAATTTATTAGGTTGTAACTCCATTATTTAATAAAAAATTTTAATGTAATTTTTATTAAATGCAAAAAATATTAATTATAATGAAAAATAAAATGTCATATCATCAATTTTATATTTTATTATGTTGCCATATTTATGCCTTAATAGAAATATTTATGCCTTAAAAATTATATATTTATAGATGGATAGATTGAAAAATTAATTAAATTGGCCAATGAAAATAAAAAAAAAAAGAAATAACTTACAATTTTCTAAAAGAAAAATAGCTTTCATATATGTAGATCGGTGGACCTTTTGTTTAAAACGTAAAAAGTCTGAAAATCAATTTCTCAGTTCTTAGCTATCTCGATTTCTATTCCATCCTTCTTAGATTTTCTCTGATCAAAGCCGACGCAGCAGCTGCCGCCGCCGGGACCCTTACCATGGGTTACGAGGATGATCCGTAAGTGTCCTCTCTCTCTCTGTCTCAATAATGGGGTTACTTTCTGTTTTTCCAATTTATATTTCTTAGATTTAATTTTCTTTATCTTTTCATCTCTGCAATTGTTGATTTTGGTTTATGGTTCCTTTTCTTTTCGAATATTTATTTGCTTCCATTTCGTCTCTGTAATCATAATTTAGGGTTAGTGTGTTCGAAATTCCTTGTTTTTTTTTTCTGTTGAGGGAACTCTTTTTTTTTTTTTTCTTTTTAATTTTTTGATATTTAAATCTCTCAAACTCATCATTTACACTCCTCTCAAGAATTAAGCTTAAGGTATCGATGATATCATACTCCATTCACTGTTCCAATTTTAGGTATCGTGATGAGGATGGAGAGCCGTTGATGGACTACGATGATATACAATCTGACGGTGGACAGTCGCCAGAACCTCACCAGGATGATCTCGTAGAGGATGATGTTGATGGATGGGGTGAGCAAGAGCGAGAGAGGTCACAAACTCCTGTATATGACAATGATAAAGTTGAAAAGCCTCGAAAGAGGTTGGTGAAGAAGAGCAATTCTGGGATGGGGGAAAAGGGTAGTTTTGTGGTGCCTGAGTTGGTCGATGAGGATGAAGAAGAGGGATTTGGGAGGGAGTATGCGATGGAAGGGAAAAAGAGAAAGAAATTGGGCAAGGAAGGGGCTGGGAGTAGTGGGAAGGAGAGAAAAAAGGTTATAAAGGGAGATAAGAAGTATGGAAATAGTGGAGGGAAGGGGGCAAGTCATTCAAAATCAGGATTGCTGAAGAAGGGAATGTATTCAGAGAAGCTGGCCGGAAAGGAAGATGGTGAGGTCAAGGAGATGTGGGATACTATTGCTGGTGGTGATTCTGAGGTTTTAAGCTTTCTTTTCTCTCTCTCTATTTTTCTCTTTTTTTTTTTGGTTGGCCTAATTTACAGCTGATATTTTGTATGCTGTTGATTTTGTTTGTTACCCATTTGATGTTCTCTTAGTGCCTATGGTGGTGATTGATGAATAGTAAATTAATAGAAATTGGTTTTAATTTGTAGAGAGAGGATTTTCTTCCTTAGTTAGGATTCCTGTTGCTAATCTTGTTATTATCCTTTAATTTGGGGTGGCTTATTTTAGTTCTCTATTGAGGATGATAATCCAGTGCTGATACTGTAATCTGTGAAATGTTAAACTGTTCCTTATGTGAGTGAGGTTATATTGGGTATATGGAATCAATTGTTTGCTTTTAATATCATTTGAGCGTATAGACTTTTAATGTTGGAGTTAAGTAACTAGTATTTCTTTGTATGAGGCAAATTGGAGATCCTTGTACTTTTGCTGTTTGGTATTTTTATTAGTTGAGGTTTATGTCTTCTACACCAGGTCTGTTTGGTAGATTTATGAGTTTACATTTAGATCTGCATAATCTGATCTGTTTGATTTTCCTGCTCTATTTGCCCATTAAAGTTTGACATTGGTTTATATTTGGCGCAATACATAAATTCACCCTTGTACTTTTCACAAAAAACCTTGTGGCACCCTCAATTTTTGTTTCGACACATTGAACACTTCAACTTATAAAATTGCCTGTTAAATATTTTATTTGACCTATTGGACACCTCAACTTATAAAATTAAATCGATTGAACACTTATTGAAAAATTAAAAAATGTAAAATTATTGTTCCAAAAGTTGTATTGACCACATATCAAACCAATATTTGCGTATAAAAGGCAAAAAATCTTAAAATTTACTGTGTTTAGTGTAAGGAGGTATGAAATTGTTGCAAAAAATGTAATTCAGAGCGCTACAAGGTTTTTTTTGTCAAAATTGAATGATGTATTTGGCCATTTATATTTTCTCTCAATGTCAAAATTCTATGTGTTACAAATATTTGATTACATGTTTAGTTGTTATGATTGTTTATGCATTACTATGCTTAAGATCATCCCCCACTGCCTTATTTTTGAAGGCTGTGAGATTCTAGAGAAATTTCTTGAAAACACCCTGTTGGTTCATTATCTTTATTAAAGATTTATCTAACTATGATTTTGGTTATAATAGGATGATCAAGAGGGTCCCAGGAATATAGATGATGACAACTTTATAGATGACAGCGGTTTAGATCCTGCTGATCGATATGGGAGTGACAATGAACCACGCTCTCCTGGTGATGCTCCTCAGGTTAGTATTTCATTGTTTTCTGTTTGCACACCTTCCATTTCATTCTTAATCTGTTTTTCCCTCTTGATCTAATGTCTTTTATAAAATAACTTCTCACATTATACGTATAATATAATAATACTATGCAAACTTCATCTATTGTGCTTTATTATTGAAGCCCTTGGCAATCCTACGTTTTTTTTTTTTTTTTTTTTTTCCAACGTACATTCTCACTGTTGATTCAAGTATCTGATGCTGCATCTTCTGAACTATCTATTGAAATATCTTGTTCTAGTTGCTGATCAAGGCACTACTTATTTATTTTGGTGTCTATTAAGTTCTTTACTTTTAGATCTTGTTTTGATTTCTGCTGTTGCCAGGCTGAGGAGGGTGAGGAAGATGATGAAATAAAACAGCTTTTCAAAATGGGTAAGAAAAAGAAGAAAAATGAGAAAAGTCCTGCAGAAATTGCGCTGTTAGTTGAGAATGTCATGGCTGAGCTTGAGGTAACAGCTGAAGAGGATGCAGAATTAAATAGACGGGGGAAGCCTGCCATCAATAAACTTAAGAAGTTACCACTTCTTACTGAGGTTCTCTCAAAGTAAGTTGGTTTCTGCCACAAGTGTGTATGGTCTGTTTTTGATTCCACGGAATTCATAATTCTTCTATTCTTTTCAATTATTCTGGTGCAGGAAGCAGCTCCAGCAGGAATTCATAGATCATGGTGTACTAACTCTTCTAAAAAATTGGCTTGAACCTCTTCCAGATGGAAGTTTGCCCAATATAAATATCCGTGCTGCAATTTTGAGGATTTTGACTGATGTATGTAGATGTCCCCTGCTGTTGCTTTTCTTTCTTTCTTTTTTTATTTTTTATTTTTTATTTTTTATTTTTTATTTTTTTTGTGTTTGTTTGTTTGTTTAATTTGGCTCTGATTGGGGTTCTAACTTGAGACCTCGCAGTCATGGAGATGATCCCCAGACCATTGAGCCAAAACTCATTAGTCCTATTTAACTCTCTCTAGCCGCTTCTCAATCCTGTCTAGTAATAATTGTTGGCTTGATTCTGTGGAAACATTTTTTCTCTAGCCTGAATGCTTCCTTTTTCCATGCAGTTTCCAATTGATCTGGAACAGTATGATAGAAGAGAGCAGTTGAAGAAAAGTGGTCTTGGAAAGGTTAATCTTCTTGTCCAACAATATGTTTATTATTTAACTCTTTGTTTGCAATTTTTTAACTGGGCAAAAACTTGACAGTCCAATGTCTTTGTATAGGTAATTATGTTCTTATCAAAATCCGATGAGGAAACCACATCCAACAGAAAACTTGCTAAGGATTTGGTTGATAAATGGGTAATGCTATTCGTCTTTCAACTCTTGGTTTGTTAAATTGTTTACCCTGGCTTTCTCTTAAAGTCTGCATTCATTTACAAGTGAATCGTTTTAGGAGTTAAAACCTTGGGTTTATACTTATGTTTAATGTTGATTAAATTTATCTTGAACATTTTTTGTTGGAAATATTAACTTGTACTCCTGAAAACAAATACAGAGTCGACCCATATTTAATAAGAGTACAAGGTTTGAGGACATGAGAAACATTGATGATGACCGAGCCTTCCGAAGGCCGACCATAAGGAGGTATTTTCTGCCTTTGTATTGTCAATTTTTATATATGGCTAATATGTAAGTTTGTATTTGTGTTTTGAAATTGATTTTTCTGCGATTCCTTGGCAGGCCAGTGAATAATTCTGCAGGGATGGAATCTAGGGATGGTGATCTGGATTTGGATATTTCACGGTAAGTTTAATAGAAGAACAAAATCTTGTATTTTTCCATACACCCTTTTTCCAATTTTATTTTCACTTTTCACAGTATACTCATGATGTAAAATTTTATCTTTTAAAAAAAAAAGGGAACGAAGATCTGGCCAATCATCTTCAAGGCAACATGCTTCTAGGCCAGAAGCAACTCCATTGGACTTTGTGGTGCGCCCTCAGTCTAAGATTGACCCTGAAGAAATTAGAGCCCGTGCTAAACAAGTAGTACAAGATCAGCGGCGATTAAAGGTTGGTTTTCTTTTTTTCTGTAGATAAAATTGTCTCCAAGTCCAAGTCAGTAGATAATTTGTACAGATGATGGGACTATATCTGCAAGTCTTTTGGAGCAGGCAGTAGTGCCTTCATTATTTAGAGGAATTCTGAGATATAATATCGAGTTGCAATTACATGTTCTAAGAAAAAAAAGTTTTGCATATCCACATCTTAATTTACTGTTTGGTTCATTCTTTATTATTATTATTATTATTATTTTTTCTTTTTGAGAATACGCTGCTTGTGCTCAACTTGCTGTAATTTATTACTCTTTACTAAGGCTGTAAAATTCTTTGAGTTCAATTTATTATTTTTTTATTCTTTGTTCTCAGCTCAGATTTCTAAACTAATATATTGAATTGCAGATGAATAAGAAGTTGCAACAGCTGAAGGCACCAAAAAAGAAGCAATTGCAAGCCACAAAACTCAGTGTGGAAGGTCGGGGCATGCTCAAATATTTGTGAATTCTGATGCTATAGCTCGTTGATTGCCAGGTTAGAAGTGGGTATTGTTGAAGCCCAATTATGCATACTGCATAATGCATGATGCTGTTGATCATGGATTGGTTGATGTTTGAGCTTTAATAGAATCTCGTGTTAATGGGTTTCGAGAACCAACTGGCAGGAGGATGATTCCAAGATTGTTCTGTCGGGAGCACTCAGCATTGGATAAATTTTACATCTACCTGCTATATTCATGTTAATGCGCGAAATGTGAAATGCTAAATTTATCATATTTTTTAAGAAATAAAAATGTTTCTGCAAGGAACAATTATGGTCAGATTGCTGATGCTGCTGCAAGTTGATTTATGTAATTAAATCTGGATATTTTTTATGTGAGAATTACTTGCAATTGTGAAAGAACAGAATAAGTGTCTTATGGTTGTGGTGATTGAGCTAATATGCTGCTAACTAGATGCTTTGCTTAGACTGTTAAGAGACTTTAGTTGCCAATGTCATGATCTATCTCGGAACCCATATTTCAGGATTGACAGGTTTTAGAAATTATAATATGACATTCTTCTTGAAGGGCAAAGTGAATGTTAAAAGAGTGTTTCTGCTGAAAATGAGATTGTACTTTTACAGGTTAGTAAGATATTATAATATTTAGTTTTAGAAGTTAAAGTAACGTGGTTATTCAGAGGTTAAGGAAGTAAGAAGGAAAGACAAGTAATTCCACCATTTATATTTTTGTATGTTTTGATGTTAATTTAGCAATGTCTTGATGATATTGATTTACTATACAATTAAATTGTAAGCTTTTCCTGTTTTCCTGCAACTTCTTAAGAAGTAATTTACCACCTCACTAGCCCAAAAATGCTCTTTTCCTTGCCAATACCCATCTTGATACTAATAAAAAATGAGACCAGGAAAGTGACAAAAAATGCAACAGAGAAAGTGATAAAAAATTGAACTCCAAAACCCATTTCTTCCGTCAAAGACTTCTTCTTTTGTAAGAAAGAACTTGGCGTATGACTTTCAAAGCCACAGGGGGGCAATGGAAACCCACAAAGACCAGAATTATTCTCATATCTGCTTGATACGAAAGTGACTAACTGACCATGACGCGGTATTGAACCAGAGAGATTGTTGTTAGAGACATCAAAATCACTGAGGAGAGAGAGAGTCACTAAAGATGCCGGTATAGATCCTTGAAGATAATTGTGAGAAAGATCCAAAACCCCAATTGCTTTTAGAGCTCCAAAAGTATCAGGAATATTTCCAGTTAGCTTGTTATGCCCCAAGTTAAGGACCTGCAAGTTGCTCATGGAACCAAACTTGTTGGGGATAGTTCCTGATAGAGAATTGTAAGCTAGATTGACGTATATTATGCTTCCATTGCTAGAAAATGTACAAACTGTATTGCCACGATGAATACCGTTTATTGGACAAGATTGCACCATAGGAGAAGTTTGTAGCCCCTCTGTGCTAATTCCCTCAAGTTCAATTAGAGCTTTTCCTCTGCAAGACATCCCATCGATATCCTTATATCTTACAAATGCAAAACTCTTTCCTAACATAGTTCTGGGTATAATTAGTCCGGCGTTGTCTGCAAGCTCAGGTGAGAGTGGTCCACTAAGGTTATTGCTGCTCAAGTCAAGCCAAATAAGGGCTTTACACTTGCCAAGTTCTGGCGGTATTTTTCCAGTAAGTGAATTGTTACCCAGTTGGAATACAGCAAGATTAACAAGATTCCCAATACTAGTTGGAATTTCTCCGCTAAGTTGGTTGCTGAAAAGTGACATCCAAATCATATTGGTGCAACTGCCAATGGACTGTGGAATGCTCCCACTGACGAGATTGTTGTCAAGAATCAAACTCTCAAGATTACTTCCATTCTTGCAAATTTCTTCAGGAATTTCACCTGTCAAGCTGTTTTCCCACATAATCAAGTCAGAAAGATTTGGCAGGGTCCAAATCTCTGCAGGGATTGGACCATTTAGATTGTTGAAACTAAGATTAATTTTCTTCAGGTTCTTGCACCTTCCGAGCTCCGAGGGAATATTCCCTGATAAGTAATTGTCTGCTAAAAGTATCTTCTCTAACCTTGAGGAGTTTGAGAAGCACAAGTTAGAAGGAATCCTCCCAGTAAAGCCATTAGAACTCAGATCAAGCACCTGAAGCTTTGTACTATTTGTCAAAGATAGTGGTACAGGACCAGTTACGTTGTTGAATGATATGTTGAGATATGTCAGACTTTGAAGATTACTAACAACTGTAGTGAGGAATTCTCCAGAAAGGAAATTCATGCCAAGGTTTAGGCTCCGCAAAGAAGAACATGATATAAAATTCAGCGGCAAACCACCAGTAAGTTCATTTGCTGATAGATCCAGTTCTTGGAGATTCCCACAAACTTGTCCCAATTCAGAAGGGATATTGCCATAAAGCTGATTGTGAGCTAGAGATAGCTGCCTCAAATTCTTCAATCTTCCTAGCAAGGCGCTTTTATAGGCATTAATCCTAAGCTCATTATGGGAGAGTTCAAGCCTCTCCACTACCTCACAGTTTCTCAGACTAAATGGAAACTCCTCGCCCGAAAGCCTATTATGTGATAAACTAATGAAAGTGAGATTTCTGCAGCTCCCAAAGTCCATATTGGAGAAATTCCCGGAAAAGTTGTTGTGTGAGAGATCTATATGTTTAAGGGATGGAGGAGAATCTGCTAGAAAGGTAGATGGTATCTCTCCAGATAGCATATTATGTGAGAGGTTAAGATAAGCCAACTTATTACACAGCTTAAGAAAGGAATTTTTTGGAACAGAGTTGGAGATACTGTTATAGGACAAATCGAGAGACTCGAGAGCGCAAGGAGTAGCATTTGAGGCAGAAAGACCACCAACAGAGAAAGAGTTACCCTGTAAGCTAAGATGCTTGAGAAATGGCAAGGCTGTGATGCTGGAGAGGCGTATGCTGCCAATAAGACCAGCATAGCTTAAGTTGAGGGCAGTGACATGGCCATCAAGAGAGCAAGAGACACCAACCCATGAGCATGGACTAGAAGAATTGGAAGTCCAATTGGCCAACAAGTTATTAGGATCTAATTGAACAGAAGATCTCATGAAGGCTACCAAACTTACAGCTTCATCGTTGCTGCTTAGAAGCACAGCTGATCCACTAGCAAGTAATAATATGTCTATAAAAAGCAGCAATAGAACGTAGCCAAAGTCAAAGCCCTGCACTTGTGACGAAACCGATCTTCCTCTCTTCATTTTTTGTCAAATTATATATATATATATAGCAATAATTTAGAAGGAAGAGAAAGTGGGGAGGGCAAAGATCGATAAAGAAGATGATGCCTGCGGATGTAATTGTAGAGGACTTAAGTAGGAAAAGTTGCTGGGGTTCGGACAAAAGAAAGGAAGAGGAAGTTAAAAGGAAATTGTAATTGTGCTGGCTCTCCACAGTCCAGTCAAGGTTGGATCACCTGAATATTATATTAGTATAAATTATAATTGCGTGACAGAAATTTGATGATTATATCAGTTGACTTTCTCTCTGATTGGGGGAGAGTACCTTTACACTGTTTGGAAAGGAGAGAAAGGAAAATAAGATAGTATTATACTATTTTCTTTCCTATGTTATTTTGCCCTTTATGTTTGGTTTGGAGGAAAATATAAGGGAGGAAAGAAAATATTAGTATTGCAAATTTACCAATTTATCCTTCATTATTGTTAAACAGATAATGTTATTTCTTTTTATCTTTTTTCTCAAGCTGAAGATCCATTCTCTTTGTTATTTACCTTTCTGAACCATAATAAGTCTCTTCCTCTCATCTCTCACTTTTTTTTTGCCAATCCTTTTTCTTCTCCTGCAGATTTATACCCTCTCACTCACACATTTATGACAAATCTTGACCAATGTTCTAAGTCATTCAAGAAACCATAAACAACATCATCTCCACTCTTCCACCACTGATTGTGATTGTGATTGTTCTATTTTCATCTCTCCCTTTACGGCAAAGCCTTCAAAAATTTGTGTGATGCTATCCACTGAAATTTGCAAATCTTTTTTTTTTTTTTTAATAATATTTTGTTTGCTTGTTTGTTTGTTTTTGGTATTTATACAGGAAAAGGAACAATACGTGAAGGTGAAAAGAGATTTTGAGTTTTTTTGTTTATGCAGTGGCTCTTTTGATTTATTGGAAATAGTCTATAGTTATAAATTAAATTTGAAAAAGAAGAGGAAATGGAATAACAGGTGAAGGTGAAAGGAGATTTTGATTTTTGTTTATGCAGTGATTCTTTTGGTTTATTAGAAATAATCCACAGTTATAAACTAAATTTGAGAAAAAATCTACTGTAATCAGTTGAATTTGATAAAGGATCTGTAGGAATCAAGTTATGGTATTATTGTAATTTCATTGAACAGTGAAAATTTCTTTGCAAAATAGTTGATTTTCTCTCCAATTCGAGGAAATTACCTTTTAAGTGGGCCCGGATGGAAAATACAACTTATTTTCCTTCCACTAATATTTTCCATAGCTTTCCCAAATAGGTGAAAGTAATTTTCTCTTGCTATTTTCCATCATCATGTTCTTTCCTCCCATAAAATTCTCCCTCCCAAACAAAGTGTTAGGGAAAGGGTTAGTCAACTCTTTATCCTTAAGAACTAATACATTATTCATGCTTAAGGTTGAAATTTGAACTAATTTATCAATTTTTAAAACCATCATTTAAGTACCTTATTTAATTAATAGTATTGTTGGTCTGACTATAAATATAAGTCGTTTAAAGTTTTATACAATGATTAAGAAAATAATTAATTTTCCTACATTATAATAAAAAGTTTATTTATTTATTCCTTTATGAGAGTAATATTGAAAAAAATTCATTAATAAGACTTTAATATTCTCAAAATGATTTACATTTAAGCTCCATTTAGTATAAATGAATTCAAAATATAAAATTATTTGTAAATGAATTCTAGTAGAATTCATTGGTGAATGATCTTTCATGTTTGGTATGATTAATTTAAAATATGCAATTCAATTGTATTTCAAATAATCATGTATGAAATAAATTTATAATTGAAAATTAATTTGCTTTATTTTCTAAAATATCCTTGAAATAGTATAGTAGAATTCATTTGGTGAATGATCTTCATTGTTTGGTATGATAATTTCTAAAATATGCAATTCAATTGTATTTTCAAATAACATGTATGATAAATTCTATAATGAAAATTAATTTGCTTTATTATTTTATTTTTTCTAAAAATATCCTTGGAAATAGTAATTTCATCAGCCCACCACCATAAATAAGTAAATATCAATTATATCTTGTCCTTAATGATTAATTTAAAATATGCAATTCAATTGTATTTCAAATAATCATGTATGAAATAAATTTATAATTGAAAATTAATTTGCTTTATTTTCTAAAATATCCTTGAAATAGTAATTTCATAGAAATAAATAATAAATATCAATTATATCTATCTTCTGCTATATAATTTTTTTATATAATTTTATTAAAATAAATATAAAAATAAAAATAATATTAATAAAATTCTTGAATTTAATTCGGTGTAAATATATATTTAACTTTCTCTCCTCAATAGTAAACAAAAAAAATTGAAAAATAAATTTTATAAAAGGAGAATAATAGTTTTATCATAAAAGTTGAATTACTTAGTTTTGTAAAATTCATTCGACAATTTCATCTATTTTTATAAAATTTGATATAATTATATTCAATTCCATCCTAGAATTGAAATCTAAATTTTTTTTTTTTTTCATTTCAAACACAAAATATGAATTTCCAAATGAATTTTACAGAATTTTGTAAAATTCACTAAACAAGGGGTTATTGTCACAACCCAATACCATAAAGCCAGATCAACATTAGGGACTAGGTAAGCTTAAGACTCCCAAAGCCTATAGTAAGCGTAAATTACATAGACCAATCACATCAAATGGATCTTAGGAATAGTAAGCCCATAGTCCTTAATATAAGAGTTTTGTAATCATGTTATACCCTGATCCAAAAACAGTTCAAGCATCTCATAGCTCAGGGCCAATTAGAATACACAACATCAATAATATAGGCTAACTGGTCCATAAATGCACAAAAATAATTATTTCAAACATCCATATAAGTTCAACATTTAGCATGCTCGTACTGATACATAATTAGAATTATCATAATCCTACAACTGCGGAGTTCAACAAGTAAATATAATTAAGATCTTATACATAAGGCTACATAATTAAATAACTGCTAAAATTGAGAAATTACTGTTCTAGCTCTACAGTGAAGGACACAGAGGTTTAATCAAACTACAGAGAGTCTACTTCCTGAAAAAATTAAATAAAATACAAGTGAGTTTTGCAACTCAGAGAACAGTAATAAATAATGCATAGCACAAGCAATCACACGAGATGCATCCTAAATATTAAAATGAACACTCAATTTGTCAAGCACATGGCACAACAACAACATTTACATATAAGAGCACCTCCACATAATCAAACAAGTGGAAATTGGTCTATGGTGTCATCAAAACCCCCATGAGACGTCCTCACACATGGCCCGTCATCTTATGATGTGTACATTAAGGAGCTGATTCTCCATACATGGCCGACCGATCTAATCTTCACTTGATCGGCCGTCTCATTGTTTTTCTATTCTCTCTTTTCTTTTCCATTACCAATAGGAGGCCACCCTATGATTTTCCATTTAATTCATATTATCAGATCCACGCGGGCACCGATCTCCCCATAAATGGCCAACGGTATCATAGACCGCCGTCAGAAATCCCATGGTGACCTACTTCATCCCAATTCCACACAAACAAGGCAAATCAATATCATAATACAAGTAATCAAACAATTTATTCAATATAAGATGCACCAAATTAATAATTAAAATGCAAACAAGATATAAATATAAATATATAATATATTAATAATAAAATGATAATAATATAGAAATGATTACTAAATTGTATTTATTGATTATCTAAATGGTAAATGATTATGCATGCTAGTGATAGTGTGCATCATTTATTATTAATGATTAAGAAGAGGAGAAGCTCTAATTTGGATTTTGGCTTGTGAGAGCGATATATAGATGAACTCAGACAATCTATATAAAATTTAAGTACAAAAGAAGGAAAAGAATTAAATAAAGAACTCTATTTAAATAAATAAAGTTTAAGAATTACTTAAAATAAATACTAGTCTAGATTCCATTGAAATTCTGATAGAACCTCCTCTAAAAATAAGACTATCATCCTATTATAACTTTAATTTGTAGTTTACTTCAAGATTTCTGCATTTTTTTTGTATAGTACTTTGGAATCCTAAATACAAAAATCTTGAAATTATGTGATTTAATTTACAAACTATTGAATGGAATTCGTAGAATGGATGGGGAAAAGTAGAAATAGGCTTACCCAGCTGTATTTTGCGTCGGAAATTACATATTCCGGTCAAGCGATCGGAAAAACACAGCTCTCCCTTTCAACTCGTCGCTGTGTCGCTACTAGTCTGGAAAACGGAGAGGATAGCAGCCGGAGAAGGGTGGTGACAAGGCGGGAAGTCTGTGCTAGCGGGACTTGGCTGGTCTTGCCGAAAAAACGAAAAGAAAATGGGAGGGTGCTGGCTGTCTCGATCGAAAATCGCAGCTCAACACCTCCCTCGTTCCTGCGCTATACCGACTGAAAATGTAGAGGGAGTAACTGAAGAAGCAATGGCGGCGAGAAGGAGGTCTGGTCAGCCGGACTTGAGATCAAGTGGCCGGAAATCACAGAAAGAGGGGGAAAATGGGGCTGTCGCTGGAATCGGGGAGAGAGAAGAGAAGGGTGATGATTTTTTGGGACATTTTTGTTTTCTGGAGCTTTCTAATTAGTCAAAGTCGGTTTATGTTCAATTAGGGTTCGATTTAGCCCAAATCGTGGGGTTTAGTTTGGTTTTATCTTGGTTTTGGGATTTCTAATAGGTTTAAATTAGTTTTAAGATTTGGTTTAGCAACATAAAAATGTATTTACCTTAAATTTTATTAAATAAATTCATAAGGTATTAATTTATTTATTTTAAATATAATAATTTTCTATAATATCATTAATTAGAATTAGTATTTAAATTTTAAATGAAAATTTTTTGGAAATAAAATTCCAATTCATTTTACTTATACTTGGTTTTGGGATTTCTTAATAGGTAAATTAGTTTTAAATTTGGTTTAGCCATACATAAAATGTATTTACCTTAAATTTTATTTATTTAAATAAATTCATAAGGTATTAATTATTTATTTTTAAATATAATAATTTTCTATAATATCATTAATTAGAATTAGTTATTTTTAATTTTTTTAAATGAAAATTTTTTGAAATAAAATTCCAATTCATTTACTTATAAAGAAAAAAATATCAATATATATTAATAGTAATAAATAATAATATAGATATATATAATATATAATAATATAAATATATATATATTAAATCCTGAAAAAAAAAGCTTTTTAAAAAGGCTTACGTGGCACTCTTATTCTTTCAACAGTTTTTTTAACAAATTTTTCTTAATTTTTAAATATTTATTTTCCTATATCTTTTTAACCTAAATATATAGCTATATCTACACTTGGCCACGTTCCGCGTTTTCTTAGAAAAATTGGAACCAGAATCGAACCGAAAAGGTCCGGCTTCTTGGGTCCGATCCGGTTTACAAAACCGACGAAAGAATCGCATAATTTTAAATTTAAATGTTGAAGGACCGTTTTTTAAAGGAATTAAAAAAATTTTATTAAATTTGGTGAACATAAAAAATTATAAAAATACACCTAAAAAAATTTTTTAAATGTGTGTAAGACCGCGCTTTAAAATGGAGTTAAAACTAAATATATTTTAAAAAGAAGATGTACTTTGAAATTTTGAAAATCGATTTTCAAAATTTAAAAATTTGTGAAATTTATTTCTAAAAAAAAATACACTTAAAAAATTAAAAATGCTTCAATTAAATTTTTTTTTTTTGGTTGAAAAGACTTGAACTTAATTATTTAAAAAAAAAAAGTTTTCCACTAAATTTATTTTTTGTTTAAAAAAGTTAGAACATAAATTTTTTTTTCAAAAAAAAAAGGGCTTGAACTTAATTTTTTTTAAAAAAATTAAGTTACCTACATATCCTCTCGAGGTTTAGAGGAATCAAAGCCCACATAGTCTTACTTATCTTGTAGCAATTTCACCACTTTTACCTTATTCGTTATTTCCACTACCGGTTGATGTTCCCGTTGAGGACCCATCATAAAGATCATATAAATCTTCATTTTCTTTTAGATTTTCTTGTGCTCTTAGTTCAGTCTTGCTTTGGTTCCAATCATACCACGCATACTTGTGCTTCTAATGAATCGGGTGTCAACGGAAGATCGTGATTTCATCAAGTATGTTTCCTCCTTATTGACTAAAAGCTTGTTCAACCGCCAATCAGTGGAACCGGAGCTGCTAAAATTTGTTTGCAAGTAAAGAAAGGAATTGGAAAAGTATTTGCCGTGACGACTCCCCAATTTTCTAAGAAGATTAAGAAAAAATCTTTTAGTATTGAGGAAAAAATATTTAGTACTGCTATAAATCGATCACCAAACTCAAAAGAAGTTGTGTGAGATAAATTCACTCAAATTCAGAAATAAGAATTAGATTTCCCTTGTTCTTTTTTGTCTTTGTAGTAAAACTTGTTCCTGAAGCAATATTCTCAAGCAGTCCACTACCCTTTGTGTAAATGTGAAAATTCAGCTATTGAATATTAGATTGAGAAGAAGTAAAAAGGTAGAAGTAGATGAATTTAACTAGAAACTTGAATAAATCATTAATATAATTGCATAATATTTTTGTTTAAACTTCATACATATTAATATTTATATAATATTATCTTCTACATCAAGATTTAAATACGTCATAATAAATAAGTGTAAATAGTTAAATAATCAGCATTAAAATATCCATTTTCTCTACATCCTAGGACAAATACAATTAGAACAAAATTAAAGAATTACGGTGCTATTTATTTTTAAAAATAAGGATAAACCATTTTTTTTCATTTGAAAAAAATACAATCTTTTAATAAATCATCATTTGGAAAATTCTTGAGTGCAGTAACAAATATTAAAATACACATAGGTAAAAATAAATTAGATGTGCTGATATAAACCCACTAAATTTATAAGGTAACATCATTTAAAAATTTTTAAAATATCTAAAAAATTTTTTGCACAAATCTCCCAATTTTGTGGATATAAATTAAATCCTTCAATATTTATTAGTAACAAAAAAAGCATAATACATTCTTTATTAAGAAAAAGACTCGTTTAGTAATTCATATGTTGAATTTCCAACGAGTTGGGACATCCCTTGGAAAACGTTTTGCGTCTTTTATTATTTTTCTTTACAAAATTTAGCACCAACTTTCATCCACTTGGGGATGTGCTCCATAAAATGAAATAGCTTTTTTTTTAATGGGAAAATAAAAAGATTCAAGAATTTTTTAAAACCATCTTTTACACAGAAATTTTAATAAACATGGCATGCAACATCTTATATGAAAAAATTTTCCACCAATATTTTTTGGTTCACCAAATTTTTTAAGTTCCAATAATTTGATCTAATATTTACAGAAGCCATTATCAAATGAAATGAAAAAATTTTTTTGTTCAACTTATATTTAGTCTAAAAGACTGAAACAATTACTCTATAAATTATTATTTGCCAGTATGTTTATCATCAAAAACACGGAAAACCAATAAATTCTTTTTTTGAATTTTCCAATCAATCATCAATCCAATGGAATTGTAATACCCATATAAGAATGCATTGCCAATGATCACTCCAAACATCACAAAACAAATTGAAACAACCGAATTTCAGTGAGAAAATAAAAGCTCTAAACTCTTTTTCTTTATTTATATAAAAAATAATAGTTCGTTTTACAGTATTTTGCTATGGTTACTCTTTTAGCAGAAGGATTTAAACTCTTCCTTTGACAATTAATTATTAAAAACCTTTACTTTTTCACCAAAACTAAAAGATAAATGTTCCATAGAAATCATTTTTGCTAATTCTTCCTTTTTGTATAATTTTTCAGAATATAACGCCACACCATTTTAAAAATTATATAAAATAGAAAGGTTAGAAGCGTTACCCGGAAAATTTGTGGTCTTGAGACCGATCAAACTCCTATTTTTGTTGGATTGCTTTTGTCTCCAAAGCTTCCGAAAAATTATGTGCCAGTAGCCGGTGCACCGACTTAGTTTTATTATTATTGTGTATAAGGATGAATTCTACAATAAATTGCAAAAATTCTACATCGTATTACTCCTTTCTCAACCATTTTGAATTTTTTTGTTGTGAAATGAATGGAGGATATGTAATCGGAACTTTGTCTTGCTTCTTTGTAACAATTTTTGGCTGTTTCTCTTGACTCTTGCCCTCTTATCTTCTTTGGAAATTGCTCTATTTAAATTCAAATTCTTTGAGTTGGAATATCCCAAATTCCCTCATTGCATTAACCCTCAAAATTTAAATTTGGTCGGAGAATTTCATATCATAGATTGTCGTTTTGTTAGGGATTTAGATTGATTCTCCCTTATTCTTTTTCCCTTGCCCTTACTCGAATTTGAGTTTCCATGCCACTTGCCCATTATTATGATAATTAAAATATAATTTGGAAAATTGAATAAAAAAAGAATTAGAGAGAATAATTACTTAATAAGAGAGATTAGTAGATTAGAGAAGAATAAATGAATAATATAGAGTAGAGTGTAAGTATATTGTAGAGAGAGTAAGTAGAGAGATGTAGTATATTGTAGAGAGAGTAAGTAGAGAGAGTTTGAGATTTTTTTGTAATTGAATTTTGTCAATAAAAAATAGCTATTTTATAATAAATCTAAAAAATTCATTTTTTCAAAAATACCCTTGAAACTAGCCGCGTGTATGTCAGTCAATTCCTCCTTATGCTGTTGCTGGAGGAAGAAAATTTAAGAGATCACAACAAAATTAAAAAAAAAAATAACCAGGAATGCTGATCAGTATACAACGGGTTAGAACCGTCTGGTTTCGAACCGCCGGTTCTAACCAGCCGGAGAATCGGCGGTTCCAGTCCGTTCCCGACCGGTTCTAACTGGAACCGCCAGTTTTGGTTCCTAAATTATATTCTGGAACCGGAACCAACACCGAACCTGAAAATTTTTCTAGGTTCTCGGTTTTCACCGGTTCCGGTTACTTTGGTTCTCGTGGCCGGTCGAACGACGGTTCTCGGTTCCCGAAACCGTAATATGGCCATGCTTAGCTATATTCTTAAAATTAAAATTAAATTAATACTTTAAAAATTTGGAATTTCAATAATTAAATATTTTTAAAACTTTTGTTCCGACCGGTTCTCTGGAACCGCCAGTTTTGGTTCCTAATTTTCTGGAACCGGAACCGAACCGAAATTTTTCGGTTTCGGTTCTCACCGGTTCCGGTTACGGTTCCGGGCCGGTTCGAACCGACGGTTCCGGTTCCCGAAACCGTAATATGGCCATGCTTAGCTATATCTTAAAATTTAAATAATTAATACTTTAAAACATTTGAATTTCAAAATTAAAATTTTTAAAACTTTTGAATTCTTTTGAATTTTTGAAATTAAAATTTTTAAAACTTTGATTTTTTTTTTCTTACCTATCTATCATTCCATATATATAGACCTCTGTACTAATCATTTTCAATGATCTTCTTCAAGAGTGGTTGTTTTTTATTTTTTGTTATTTTTCAATTCTCTGAGTTTTGATTGTTCTTTGTAAATTTTTTTAAGTTGATTTCTTTATTTATTTCTTCTTCAATTGAGATAATATTAACCCTTTGGTCTCTTTTTTCCTTTTTTTTATTTTTAATTTTTTGTGCAATTTTTATGGTCTTCTTTTTTTATTTTCTGTTCATCCTGTGATTTCTTTTCTCTTTAATATTTATTTTTTTGATAATATTTTTTTTTGATATCTGTCACCAACTGTGTGTGTAAAATGTAGGTATAAGAAATATTATATCGATAGATATGAGAAAAGAAAAGCTAATTATAAATTCATTTATGTATTTTTTAAATTTTATTATATTTTTATTTTTAGCAAATCATAGAAAACTGTAAATTTTTTTATTCATCACTTTATATTCATATATTTGTAAATTTTAATTATTTATAATTTATTAATTATTATTTAATAATATATTTCTAATTGTTTAGTAAGTATATTGCATATAATTCAAGTATTTATTATTATTCTTATTATTATTATTATTATTATTATTATTATTTTATCATTTACATCAAAGAGAAATCTCTTCACTTAAAGTTGTATATATAGCAAATTGAACATTTACGTCATTGATTTAGAAGGGAAAAATATATCATAGTTAAAATAATATTCTTATCATTTAAATTTTATTATCATGTACATCTAATAATTATATTTTAAAAATTAATCTTCATTTACAATAATTATCTATATCTATATTTTAGTTTGAATTTTTATTTTTTCTTTTTTATTAGATCATTTAACATACTTTTTTAAGTTTAAAAATTATTATTTATTTAAAATACTTAACTATATTTATATTTGAATATTTAATTTTTTTTAGTTTTATATTGGATTGTTTAATTTTTTGTCCATTTATTTACGATAATTATCTTTGTTTACATGTATATATCTTGGTTTTAACTAATGCTCATTGTCTAAGGCTTCTATATTGTATACATTTACCCTATATGTATATATATGCTTCTTTTATTTGTTTGAAGTTGTAGGATTTATTTTTCTTATAAATATTTATTTTTATATGTACAATAAAAAATAACATTTAATATGATATTAATAACAAAGTAATAAAGCAACCCACGATATGCGCGAGGTCCACCTACTTTCTTTTAAAATGACTTATATTTGTGGAGAAAGGAAATAATACTGATGAATGACGATCTCACCAGCTCCTTGGAGATCTCTCCACGTAACTATATAGATGGATATGGGCAAGTTTCTAGGGATAATGCCCGGATTCCTCGCCTACCATAATCACATACTTTACTCTAACTGCCAATATGTATATAAAGGGATAAGTCAACAATGAAAAAGACTAATGACACTTTGCAATACGTCAATACAAAATCACTGAGAATTCCTTACTAAGACTAGTGTTATATTCCATTGTTATCAAATCGGTGCGGTGAGAGTGGACGAGCTACCTTGTGATTCTTTCTAGAGTTTTCGATCACATAGCTCACCCTGCTCACCCTTGTTTGACAATAAGCATTCTCCAGTATCATAATGGAGAAGACACCTACGCCGACTGAGGACGGGTAGATTTTTCCAAAAAGTATGAAAAGAATCGAATCGAAGGGGCTTGGTTAATTTTATTTACTAAATCAGTTTTCTTTTTTTAACCCATTTGTTAATCATCGGAAAAAAGTTCTTTTACTTTAATAAGAGTTTTATTTTTGGAGTCGCCACCCTTATTAGGAAAAGTCCTCGAATTAGCCAATTCTTTAGAATCAATTAACTCGGTTTCAAACCAGAGATAGGGTACGGGAGTTAGGTACGATATGGGGAGATGTTAGGCACCTATATTGCTTGGTTAAACCGGCCTCCTCGTTGTCCATTAATTCACAATTTTCTTAATAATAGTATTAACTAAAAATGAGAAGTAAATACTTTTAATGCAATTTTTGGAAAACATGTCAATCATTCACTTTAATGAAACATAAGGCATAAAAGTAAACATTCAAAGAAAGGGGTAAGGAGAAAAGAATACAAACCACACCTAAAGTACATTCTACCCAAATGCCCTCCAAATTTTCCAAACCCCATAATTATTACAAACAAGCATTAATTGAGACCCATTAAAATCTCTTACATTCTGCCATAATACAACATTAAAGGTAAAAAAAAAAAAAACCATACCATACAAACACATTATAAACATTATTCATAGAATCAAAATCACAGATCAACCATCATTAAACATTCATTCATTCACATAATGAATATATGATGCATGTTCATATTACAAAATTGATGAATAAAGTGTTAGTGCAACAATAATCATAATACATTAAGTTAAAAGGCATAAATTAAAGGACAGAATAATGAAGTGCTTAAAAGTAAAGAACAGTAATTAAATGACAATAATTTAAAGATTGAAGAAGAATTAAGTTTATGGCCTTGATGTTCATCATGAATGATGACCGAATACACCTATCACTACTCTTAATCCCGTTTATTAGTGTTTATTTGATCCATTTATGGACAAAAATGTATCCCAAACCACTTAAGGTTAGAGCTTTGTCACTGTATCTCCAAATCAGGCCATTTTATTGATTATTGATGGTCTGAACCTCTGAATTGAAGAGGCTAGTGCCACAAGAAGAAGTGGCGTGCGCAACACGTAGTGGTGCCAGGCCCTTTGCAGATTAGGAAGGTTTCAAACCTTTAAATAGAGTCAAATAGAGGGTTCTGGGTTGAAGTGGCATGAGCCACAGGCTTATGGCGCACGCCACACGTAGGCTATGCGCCACAGAGGCACAAAGAATCCTCCTTAGTTGATCACGGGTTTCCCTCACAGCCAGACTTAAAATAGGTGCTTAAAACACCAAAGAGAAAAGGAAAAAGATGAAGGAATGAGTTAAAGGCTCTCAGGTATTACCTTTTGGTGATTTTCTCAAAGCTTTGTTAATGGATAAAATGAGCCAAATGCTAGGTTCATGATCCAATAATCCAAGATTGAAGTTTATTGGATGTGGTTCAAAGATTTCTAATAGATCCTTGAGGGTTTTAGTGATTGAAAATCAATGAATCTCAGCTTAGAGCAAAGAGAAACACTTGTTTCCTTTGATTCTTAGGTTGAGTTTTCAAAAATCAAGAGTTTCCCCAATTGTCTAAAAAATTTCTACTTTTTGGCACACCCTCCAATGCCCATTTATAGGCAAATGGGGGTGGGTGGCCCATTTTAGCCTGACGTGGCAAAATGCCACTAATGGGCCCCGCAATAGGGTTGGGCCCATTTTTACTGAATCGGATCGGGTGGCACGCAAAATGAGGCGGTACACCGGAAAGTGAGTCGAGTGGGCCTAACACGCTTTTTAGACTCGATTTCTTCGTGAAACGCTCGGTAACTTGAAAAAGTAAAAATGATTAAACACATATATAATCTCAACCATGGACCATTGATCCGAGAATCGGCCGATCGAGAATTTGGATCAAAATTCATGTAAAAAATGATTTACCATCACTGAGCCTTTAGGGGTAAAATTTGAGTGTCTAAAATTTGTCCCCATTTTGATGATATTATGCTTTTTAAGCAAGATGCCGTCAAAGTGTAAAGTAGACGCGTAAGTAAGAAATACTTACTTGATTTGCATTCCTTGAACAACTTGGGTGGATGAAGTGCACCATTTTGGTGGCTCTATTGATGTGGTTGCTAGTTGGCGATTGTTAGGCGGGTCAATTGCACCATGGTGAGTATTGGCGACTTCTGCGGCTATTTATGCCAGCTGGTGGCTTTGTTGAAATGCTTCACTATGGCAGGTCATCTTGTGGACGGGTGCCTCGGGGGACTTTAGGTTCTGAAATGTTCCACTTTCGAAGGTTGTCCTTTGGACGGTGAAGGGCAGAGGAGGTGTGCCATGGTGGTCGTCAGCGGCTTCTACGATTGTCTATGCTAAACGGCAACTTTGATAAAATTCTTTGCACCAAACGACGACTTTTTAAAAAGCTCCATTGTGGGAGGTCGTCTTTTGGTCGGTGCGCCACTTCGGACGGCTTGGGTGCGCCACTTGGGATGGCTTTGGTGCCATGAGGAACTTTCATTGCCTCGGGGGACTTTAATTTTGGAATGTTCCACTTTGAGAGGTACTGATGAAAATAAATTTTCTGATAGAAAAATAGGCCTTTGGCCGATGGTTAGAATTAAGAATTTCGTGATTAGGACTAGAAAAGCGTGCACGTGTGGAGCGTGATTTTGCATAAAAATGTGTGAATTTACATGAATTCATGTGAATTTGTGTGTTTGAGTGAATTCGTGTGTGTTTATGTGAATTTATGTGTTTTCGTGTGTGTGAATTTATTGAAGACCGTGTTGTGGCGTGCAAAACAAGGCGACTTACCTATGGCAAGCGATGTGTTGCCCTTGCTTAGGCGACTTACCAGCATAGACGACTTCTTCTTCCAAGCCTGTTCTATGACATGTACTATCTTGGGGAGAGGGTGTATGAGTGGGAACTAGGACTGGACTAGAGGAGAGCGCCTCATAATTTCCCCTATTACATGCTGTCCACCCAATCCATACGGCTGGAGTAGGATATTGCGGCCGCTCGAAGAGGATCGGCTACCACAGATCACTTGGCCGCTTTCGTGCTTAGCGCTTATGCCATTTTTGTGAGGACCCAGCTCTTGGTCCATATCCCTCCTCCATCCAAATTTGATCTTTTTGTCGAGACGAGGAGATGCATTAAGGTCAGGCAATGCCCTAGCTCAAGTGAGTTTTATCCTTATTATTCTGCTCTTGGCTTTCCCCAGTCTATTTTCTTTTATTCACTGACTTTGCTTTATTCTTATAGCAGCAGCAGCACGGCAAGCACGCGAGGTGAGGTTCTCATTCTGAGGCTCCGGACACGGCTGTCATCGTTGGCAAGCCGGAGCACGAACCTGGTGCTTCTTTCTTCTTTATTCTGGATCGCACAGGGCAAACTGCACAGGGTATGCTGGAGACTCATCTTGTGAGTCCATACTAGATGTTTCCACCGGGCTGTACCCATGTGAGTATTCTCTGCTTTTATTCTGAAACTGCTCTTTTATTATTTCACCCACTTATTGGCTGCCCCTGTCCCATTCTGCAAGTGTCCATTTTCAACTACAATGAGATGCTTCAACTGTATGAAGATACGCTCCTCAAGTTAGCTGTGGTGAGGCTCTTTGATGAGCATGTATCTGTAAGTATATAAACAATAGCACAAAGAAAATATGCAATGCGTATGCCATGTATGCATGTATGAAGTTGTGCACCTCAAGTTAGTAGTGGTGAGGCTTTCTGATGAGCACGTATATGTAAGTATATAAATAACAACATAAAGAAAATATGCAATGCATATGCAATGTATGCATGAAATGCAATTACTAATGTCTATGAATGTATGCATAGAGCTAGTGTGGTGCCTCTAGCTAGCCGAGGTCAGGGGATTTAGCATGGCGAGGGTGCTGGTCATGGAGTTAGATGCCGGCCAGTTATCGTCGAAGAGACCAAGGAGTCCGGTAGTGATGATTCAGAGGAGACAGCTTCAAACATGTCTTGAGTCGGCTGCACAGTTTATTTATTCTTATTTTCTTGCTTTTTGTATTTTGGACCCAGGTTGGGGAATGAACTTTTGTAAAGAATGAATATTTTTATTTATAGAAGGACAAATGCCAATTTTTTGCATATCTCTGAGTGGTGATGATGTATTTTTGCTTTATAGCTGATATTTGCGCTGTTTGTCGAGTTTGAAAGTAAAAAAACAACAGAACAACATATTTTCCAGCTGTCTGCTAACTAGTAGCGTGCACCACTAGTGCTGCAGTGGTAACCAGCTGTCAACTTGTCTTATTATTTCTTACTATAAAAGCCCATAACACACATACACGCTTTAAAAGCTCATTTCTCCTTTTCCAGACAAAACTTTCACTCAAAAACTTCCCCAAACTCTTCATTTCTTCCCCGTTCTTTATGCATCGGTCCTTGGGACCTGCATAGTTGTGAGGATTAGGATTTGCTTTCACCATTTGAACTTAACGGGCTGAGCTACTATCGGAACATTCAGGTTCAACCCGGTTTACTGCAATGTTTGATTAACCATTTCAATTCTTCAGACAACTTATTTTGCCGCCTTTGAGATCTGTCGTTGTTTGAAGAGTTCAACATTATTTCTAGCAGAATACCTGTAACCGAAGAAGTTCTTGTGCCCGGTTGGATATTGACCCTGCTTCACTGATTCTACCTGTATTCAGTTTCCTAGCTTATGAGATTCCGTCTTATGACTTTGGAGCTAATGTCATGCCCCTGCGGCCGTTTGTCGACTGTGCATTGAGTATGGACTGCACTAGCCCGTACTTGCCTCCACTTATCTGTCTCTGTATTCTGAGTCAGTACTTGCTACTCAGTGGTATTGATGGCTATGGCAGTCTTCGGTTGGTACCCATAGTCAAGCAGATGGCTAGGCGACGCATGCTCTTTCCACTTATTCTTGTTGAGACATTTACTTGGCCGGAAGAGCATGCTCGAGACTCTAGCTTGGTACTTGGTCCGATAAGGAGTTCGCTTCTACTGCAGGTCAATGCATTTTGCTTTTTCTACTTATTCTTCTCTTTTTTTTATATGCTCTAACTTTTGCTTAAGTTGCCCTTTGCGGGTTTTTCACTTGACGAGCTTTTTTTTTTTTGAATGCATTTGCCGTTGTGGGCTTTTGAGAAGCTGTAGGTGATCGATCCACCATCAGACCATCTGATGTTCGATTATAGGCCGTGAGTTTATATCCGATGCCATCGTCATCTGACCAACGATACTTTTGAAGACTAGACTACAATCTTTAAAGATCTTATCTCCAAGGGAGTCAGATGGACTTGCCCTTGGTGGTATATAGAGCGAGTCATAGTTTCTTCATACATGCTTTATGTGGCCCTGTGTGGGTTGACTATGGTAGTAGGTTATTATCCCCGCTGTATAGCTAGGCAATATGTTCATCATCAGGCTCTCCCTGATTACACTCGATTTGAGGGTGGCCTTATTACACAGCAATTTCTATCTCGCTTTATTTCACCTTGCATAGTCGTACGACTGTACCCATTTCTAATGTGGCCGATACCTCTTCTTCAGACTTGTACCGCTCGTGGCTATAGGCTTATTCTGAAGTCAGTGCTGATTCAGAGTCAGCTGATCTGTTGACTGTTAGATTTCTGTTAGGACCTAGCATATAGACGCTTCTATCCTACTCTCTAATGACATGTACTAGACACTTATTGATAGTGCAGGTATATGAATATATGCACTTATTATGAATGAAATTTCTTTTTGCTTGAAAATGCTTGATATATTTCCTGCTATTCTATGTTATCAAAGTAAATTGACATCATTTGCATATCAACACCAACTTAGCATAACAAGCTTTAACGTTAATAAGAACACAAAAGGTGAATTTATTAATTGGGCTTTGCCATAAATATTTCAAGTCATACATAAAATTTCTTTAGTTTATCCAAATTGACTAGTTCTGTAAATTCATTGCCTTCCATGTCTGATAGCTTCACTGCATTTAGTTTATCCAAATTGACTAGTTCTGTAAATTCATTGCCCTTCCATGTCTGATTAGCTTCACTAGACGGACCTGTCGGAAAAAACATTCATACTTAGATCAGGAAATGAGCCGTTCCCAGTATAGGCTCTTAAACTTCTCTTTTTTAGATTCATGAAATGTTTAAGCGCTGCAACTGTTTCAGGGGACTAAATCCCCTACATCTAAGCCAGCTTCAGGATGAACTCTTATACTTATTGAAGCGGCTTTAGCTATACCCCTTTATGAAGATGATCCACTGAATCGGGGCATTAAGCCTCTTTCCATCTACCGCCCAGAAGAATGCCTATAATTCATATAATGATGAATTTTCAATACCCATGACCATTCTGGAAGTTCTTTGAATTCCAATGCATTCAGTGCAAGGTGAGGACTGCCACTTTTTAAATTTTCTAGATTAAAGGCCCTAACACAAACTTATCACTTCCGTAAACTTAGGCATAAGGAGTTGCGCACAAAACGCAGATTTTGTCGGTGGCCTATGACCCCATAAAGCATATATGCTACCCCTTTGCTTGCCCAATCATATTGATTTTTTTGCCATTTTCCTTCAGTATATTTTGATAGTTTTTATTTGCGACTTTTCACTGCCCCAATTTAGCTTGTGGTGATATGAGTTAAGATAAATGATGTTCATATTCCACATATTTCTTAATAGTATCCTTCACTTCGGCTTGGGGAATTGAACTCCCACTTATCTATTCACCATATGATGGGGATTCCCCTATATTGCTTAGTAGATCACTAGTAATTTCAATGAACTTGGACATTTGCTTGTTATCCGATATCTTTAATAAAGATCTTCTTTGACCCATCTTGAACAATAGTCCATAGCCACCTACAATGAATTCGCTGCTTCCATTAGAAGCAGTGAAGTTGAAAATTGTTTCGCCACAATGATATCTATTTCTCCCAAGCTTACAAATGGCCATGGGTGAAAAGTAGAATGATGTAATTCTGAAGGTTGGAATATGACTCAGGGGTCTCCATGAATTTGGCTATTCGAAGGACCTTTTCCATAAAAAAGAAATACCAACCCTTTCCATTGTTCGACGCAAAGAATTCCTTACTGAGAATTTGTCCACTTTGCTAGTGCTTGATTTGTTCATTATGGGTTGCCTGCAAACCCCTGCAGGGATCTTATTTCATAATCTCTTCAGCTATCCTCCTTGATACACATCTCATAATACCTCATTCTGAATTCTCTTCGTACAACCTTGTTATCTAAGACTGCAATTGTAATGGCTGAAAACTGTATGGCTTTTCTGTCATACCTAGTAGCGTGAATCATGGTAAACCCCCTTTAGCCATCCATTCAGATTAACATCGTATAAAACCATGGCTGATCTTCTTCCCCGTCATAATCACATAATGTGGACATTCCCTACTGACATCGAAGTCCGTTGCAAGAGTCGAGTTGCACGGATTAAAGGGCAATGAACCAAAACCTGGTTCGAGCCATTTAGAGTCCAGGAGTGGGCATAGAATTGGGATATATACTAATAATATGATTAAAAAAGACATTGGCACTTAAAATGAAATGAAACCATAAAGATTAAAAAGTATAAAGGAATATACAGGAAAGACCTCATAGAAATTGAAATAAAGTATAAAAAAGCCTTTACGGCTAATTAAATTGCATAAAAATAAAATTGAAAATTTAGTAACTATTTGGTAATTGTAATATAAAAATATCCATAAAGATAAAGATCTAAGAGGTTAGCCGAGAAATTTCCATATAATAACCAAATTTTAACCCTATCTCCATCATTCATTCTCATCTTCATCTCCATCCCTTCATCTACATTTACTCTCCTGCCACTTTTCCCTTTTCTCCATCAGATTCTAAATGGTATTTCAAGCATTAAATTCAACCTCTATTCTAATCCAGTAAGTAGAATTTTCTTGAATTTCATACTCTAAGTGATATTTATAGATTATTCATTAAAAATCCAAAAGAACAAAATAGTTATAATACTGTAATAGGAGTAGTAAGTGACCGCTCCAAAAGAGTAGAAGAAAAAGGGAAGCTAAGAAGAGATTTTTCAAGGCTTTTGAATGAAGGTCGATATTTCTTTTAGTTAATCAAATTGTCTATAAGCAATGGAGAAACTCCGTGATCAGTGTGTTGAAAATTGAGATAGATACTGTGCTGTACATAGTATGTAATACAGTAAGGTCTATAAATGCTGCTAAAGCATGCGATGCATCAACGCACTAGTGCACGGCGAGATAAACCAACAGAAACTCGGAGATTAAGACATAGAAGTATCGACCTCACTTAGAACTACAATATTTGCAACTACTTCGCAAACCAGTAATTAGGAGATGGTGATAGAAGACAAAAAGTATGTAAACCCTAATGGTCTCAGCTAACCACTCAACACATTTAGAAAAGTTACAATAGACATTGACTTATGATAAAGAGTTATTGTCAAGACAATTCTAGATTAAACATGTACAAGGCTAAAGGCCCTGTCAGAGTTCAAGGCCTACAATTTAGAAATATGATCGTTGGGATGCATATATTTAGCTTCATGCACCTAAGATTATTACTGAATT
>NW_023591318.1:0-51300 GCF_014843425.1 Jatropha curcas | reverse complement strand
TACGATTTATTTATTATTTTTTTTTCTTTTTTTCTTTTTTTTTTATTTTTTTTTCTACCGAAATTTATATTCTACCGAAATTTCGGCAGCATCTCCCCTAAAAATTGGACTATCCACTTGTTAAAATATCAACAATATATCTAATATTTTCCAAACCACAGCCCATCCGTCGGGCAGTCAATCAATCAAATTTCCCATCCTCCATCAATCTTCAACATCACCACACAATTAAAATTATACATTACAATACATTATATCTAAACTACCTTAACTAAATCAACAATAAAATTATAAAGCTATTAACTACTCACATTTACCAATTTAAATTAACTACATTAATTAACTACAAATAATAAGATTACTTTAATTAACTAACATTAACTTAGCTAGATTAATTAATTACAAATGATAATAACATTAATTTCATTATCTAATATTACTAAATTAATTAACTTCAAATTATTAAACTAGCTTACAACATTATACAACTACCTAAATATATTAATTACTTAACTATTTAACACTAAACACTACATACATTGACTTAATGATTCTACAAACCATTATTTTATTTCACAAACTACTTAATAAATAATCGCTTAGGAGCACTAGATGGACCCGGGCGATCCAATTTTATAGTGTTGCCGGAATGCGATTAACCGGAAATGGGGCTGGCGGCGTGGAGAGAAGCGGAGCAGCAGGCACGGTGGTGGTGCGACCAAGTGAAGGCTGTGCTGCTGCCGTGCGCTGCGCGATCTGGCAGAGGGCGGAGCTGCTGGCAGTGGCACGCGATGTGGGAGGCGTGAGCTGCTGCTGTCTCACCAGGGACACAGGCGCAGTGAGGAAGAAGGGAAAGAGGGAAGGGAAAAAGGAAGAAGAAGAAGAAGAAAAGAAGAAGAAGAAGAAGAAGAAGAGGTGGTGGCGCTGTTGGTGTTGCTGGGTGGTCGGAGGCGTACCGGAGGTGGTGAGGAGAGATGAAGCGCGATGTGCTGGATATGAGGGGGAGAAGAGCTTTCTAGATGGGCTTTGGTGTCGAAACTGGTTCGGTTTCGCGCCTAATTCTTCGATTTAATAATGGTTTTCGGCTTTTTCATCGGTTTTATGGTTCGGATATTCACACTAAAATATTAATATTAATTTCTAGGCTGTCGGTACATTAGATTTAATTGGAAAATCTTTGAAAATATAAATTCGGGTTGTTTCAGTCACACATATGTGAGAAATTAAGAAATGAGAAATCAAGTAGGGCTTAATTATAAATATATTTTAGAATATTAAGAGCAGAATTATAATTTTACAGAGGCTATAATTTTGATCTAAAATACTAAGTAGGGACTTATATATATATCTAAAACTTATTGGATTTAAATATAAAATATTTTAAACATTGATAAACTAATTATAATTTAATTATTTAATTAGTTAAATTAATAAAAAAATAACTAGGGTTACATCATAAGCTAGTGTGTTTATATGTAGTCTCTCATATGGACTAAGTTAAAGGAGTGTATTTTGAGCTAGCACTCAAAATACTTTTTGCTTTTCAAATTCTGTAAAGTAATTTTATGGGTTTTTTCATTATCAATTCGTGTGGATGATTGGATGTTTTCAATTTTAGTTGCGAAAAATTCCACAAAAAAGTATTATTCTAAACTAATTTTTACTGTTTTAATTAATCATTTAAATGTGATTTCATTGGATTAAAAAAATTTGAGTTATCATTTCTGTTGCATATTTTGTTTAATATAAACCCACAATTGCATTATTTTTTTTTTTTTTTTTTTTTTTTTTTTTTTTTAAGTCTTGCCGTAGGCATGTGCGCCGTCTTGCCTTTGTGCATATGAGCAGCGATTCTTCTTTGGCTTTTGACTATAGCGAATGACGTGAATATGGCGCATGATCTTGCGTCTCTTACTCTCTTTGATGATGAAGACCAGCCTTTCATTGTTGAGCAATCTCAAGACAACGAGACACCGGTAGACTACTCTCTGTGCCTTGTGGGTCGCCTGCTAACTAACAAAAAAGTTAAACTTTGCAGCCATGAAATTAGCCCTTGCAAAATTTTTGGTAGCCAGGGAAAGGGATCTGTATAACTGAGGTAGACCCCCAAGGTGTTTTATTCCAGTTTTTTCAACCTGTGGATGTCAAACGAGTTTGGAATAGAAGTCCATGGTCTTTCAACAACCACCTCCTGGTTTTTGACAAAATCCCGGATAACACTGCACCACGAGATGTTCAGCTTTTCTTGTTTGAGGGTACAGGTGCTTGGACCTTTGCACGGATTTATGTTTAAGACTACAGGCCAATTGCTAGGGAACTTTATTGGCTCCTTTGTTTCTTATGATCCTAATAACAATACTAATATATGGAGGTAAGGGATTGGTTGGATGTGCAGTTTCCATTGAAAGGGAGGAAGCGTTTGCGGAATGCTAAGGGAGGGAAAGTTGTGGTGAAGTTTAAGTACGAGCGACTGCCGATCTTTTGCAACATTTGTGGTCGTCTAGGCCATAATGACCATAACTGTGCTGCACTCTATAGCTCCTCAGCAATGGAAAGTGAACCTATTATGTTTGGATGGGGTCCCTGGCTTAAAGCCAACTTCCGTCAGAATCCTGGCCTTACGGATGATGGAAAGCGGTTTCGAGATGCTAGTGTTGCACCGATTTGTGGGGATCCTGATCTCTTTCCTATCACATATCCTGTCACTGATAGTGGTACCGTGCCTGTAAAGCCAACTGATAATGGTCAGCACGTGGCACAAAATTCATTTCCACAGAATGAGATTGCAGGAGAGACGCCTATTGTGAATGAGGAAGATGATTTGCTTGTGGTTGGCGATGGTAAGAAGAGAGAACTGGTTGAAGCGATTTTTGAGTCAGTGCGAGACATGGTTGTTGATTCTTCTATTGAAACAATTGTACCAGCGGTGGGACCTGACGAGGATCAGGCCCGCCGAGCGCAATGAATCTTCTAAGTTGGAACTGTCGAGGGCTTGGCAACCCTCAAGCAGTCAATGCTCTTAAGGAGCTAGTTATTATTTTTCTTATTGATCTCTTGTTATTGCAACTCGTATTAATCAAATAAAATAATTTTTGGGCTATGGGTATTGTTTCTCTGTTGATTCTATTGGTCATAGTGGTGGCGTTGCAATATTGTGGACTGTTGATATTGATTTACCAATTTCCAGTTATGCTTCTAATTATATTGATATGGCGGTTAATTTTCAAGGTACTGGCCAATGGAGAATCACTGGTTTCTATGGGTTTCCTCAACAATCTCGCCGTTACTTATCATGGAATTTATTGAAATCATTAATTGATGCATTGGATTTGCCTTGGATATGTCTTGGGGATTTTAATGATCTGTTATTTGAACATGAGAAGGGTGGTGCTGCTCGTGCCCAATGTCTTCACACTGGGTTCCAAAATACTATTTCAGATTGTAATTTGATTGACTTAGGAATGCGGGGGTATCCATTCATATGGTTCCATGGCAGGGGGGGGGGAATTAGAAGGAGGAGAGGCTGGATCGTGCTTGTGCAAATTCTTCATGGATTTTTTTATTCCCTAGCTATTCTGTGACTAATCTCTATCCTATTTTCTCTGACCATTCTTCGCTTCTTGTTAAACTGTTCGCTATGGTACAGATACCAAGACAGAGGCAATTTAAATTCGAGAATTATTGGCTTTTAGAGGATGGGTTTGCTGCGGTGGTTAGGAGTCAGTGGGAAAGCATGGTTGGCCATGATGTGCAGGCTAAGATTTAGTCTGTTTCTCAAGCGATTAATGCATGGAGTTCATGTCTGCATGGCAACCTTCGAACACGTGTTTCCTTGCACTTTAACTACTCTAACGCAAATCATTCCTTGTTTGTTTATACTAATGGCGCTAATCAATTGTTTGTTCTCGTTTATGGTGCTAATCACTTTAACTATTCTTGTCATAGGCATTAACTCTAAGCTAATTCAGTGGTTTGTTGATCAATTGCAATTAACATTTCTTGTTCGTGATTTAGGTGGCATATATTATTGTCTAGGCATATAAATCACCCATACAGCTCAGGGACTTCTTCTTTCGCAATCTAAATATATCGAAGAAGTTTCACAAGCCACCACATGATAGATTGCAAGGGCTGTCGTAAATCAATGGCCACTGCTCCAAATCTTAGCAAAGCCATGGGAACTACTCTGTTACTTGGCAATGAGTATCACCAAATGGTAGGTGCACTTTAGTACATCACTTTGACTCGTTCAGACATCACCTTCAGTGTCGACAAGCCGGTGCAATTTATGCACTATGCCACAGATGTCCATTGGCAAGCTTGCAAACGCTTACTTCGTTAATTACGAGCTACCTCTTCAGCTGGACTCTTGCTGCATTGTTCTTCTTCTTTTGAGCTCCATTGCTACTCTGACAGTGACTGAGCTAGTTGTCCAGACGACCGCTACTCTACTGGGGGCTACTTGATTTATTTAGGGCACAACTTGGTCTCATCATCATAAAAAAATAGCCTACTGTGGCTTGCTCGAGTATTGAAAGTGAGTATAAGGCTCTTACCAACACCACCGCTGAGGTAATGTGGCTTCCTCAATTGCTGAAGGATCTTGGTTATTATTCTTAAAAGTCGGCTCTCAATTTATTCGGGACCAAATCAAACTAGGACTAGTCCAGGTTTGATTTCTAAAGAGTTCAGATCAACTCGCAGATATCACGACAAAATCACTTGGCCATGCGTTGTTTGAGGTTGATTCTCAGAAGTTGCACCTTTGGTTCATGTCAGCACAGCTTGAGAGCGGCTGTTAATGTACAAATGTCAATTTATCAATTAGTTATTTGTATTAATCTTTGTTGGTTTTAAAATATAGCTCATGTACAACACATATATATACTTTATATTTCCTCTCTATATACTCGGCATCTACTTGTATAAATAGGCACTCTGCCTACATATCACTACATATATAATTAATCAATATTTTTAAACTCTTCTTATCTTTTACAACTACCAGTCCAAAATAGCACAAGCAGACAATTACTCCAATGATTGGATTCAAGACATGATAATTTGATGCCCTCTTAACCTTGAGAGTAGGAGTAATAAAGTGACAATATCATTCCATATGAATTGAGGAGTTAACTACTAAGCTTAAACAATAAAGGAAATTTGGACAAACATATGAGTATGGTTGTAGATATTGGAAATAAAAAAATTAAACTAAATAACATCAAATAGGATAAATTGTTAGTATCAAATAACTAAAAACACAATAAATAAATAAATACATAGCCTAGTGTTGGTTTCCTGGGTTCATGTACTAAAAAAATGGTATCCCTTGGCTCAAAAAATCAGTTCTTAAAGGATCGAAAAGTCCTATGGTATCCCAAATCCACTTTTTTGATAAAAGGTTGTATTATAACCAAAACTACACCAACTTTGGTGATACAACATTGATTGAAACTCATTTATCTCCTTGACCCCATATCTGCCCTTAAAAGATTTAGCCTAAATACAAATCCTAGGTCCAAACATAAGGGATTGAAGCGTTAAACTTCACTAGTTAGGAACATGACTTAACACCTTAGATCATGCAATAAGTGAACATATTATCCACAAAAATTAAGACATGCAAGTTTTAGATCTAGAATCAAAATTTATTTAAAAGGAAATCACATTAATATTCAATACATTTTCCCAACAAGTGTACTCCCAGCACTGGTGAGATATATCTACTAATAACATATATTTAAAATAACAGGAAAAGTGAAAATAAAGGTATAACCCATTATAATCAAAGGAGACAAGGAAATTATGGATCTCAAAGTAAGATAACTCTTTAATAAGCAAGGTGGCCGAAAAATCTCCTTGAGAAATCTAGTTAGTGTTTGTTGCTGCTGCTACTCTAAAACTAATATAAAAATTATTCTACAAGAGATGATTAAAAGAACAAAAAATTCCTATCTTCTTACATTCTTTTTCTTTTATATTTAAGATATAAACTAGGGCATCATTTACTGTGAAAGATTTGTCCAAGTGATAAATGGTTGATGTGTACTTGCTGGTGTCAGTAATGTTATGTGTTGTGGCTTGGATCAACTTGCATTAGTATTTGGCTAGTTTGCTACGATTTTCTCTGCACTTCCAGTCAGCTCAGCAAGCTTATTTCAATGCAAAGTATTGCCTCTCGCCACCTACAAGTTGTGCTTGAGTTATAGCTGAAACTGTAGAAGCCTATGGCATCTTGATATCATCTTACAATATTTTGTTGCGGATGTAGAGCTTCCTATAGGCCATTGTAGAGTATGGTATATTTAGGATCTATCCAAAATTGCTCTAACTTGAGCTTTTTTTCGCTCTATTTTAAGCTCAAAACAAATAAATGTTAGAAAGAGGAAGATCAATCCACTTAAAACATGAATTATCATATAAATGCTCTATCTAAATGCATGTAAAATAAAGGAAAACTAACTACCAAACTACCTAAAAAGTAAGCATTCCAAGCACACATCATATTTTATTTAAATTCTACTATATAAATACATAAATTCTCAATTTTTTTTAATAAATCTCCAAATTTACAAGAATTATGAACCTTCAAAATGAATTTAAAAATCAATTACAATTAGAAATTAATAATTTAAAATTTTAATACTTTTTGATTCTAAATTTATTTCCATAGAATTTAAATTATATTATTTCCATAGAATTTAAATTATAAAAATTGAAACACTATAATAAAATTCAAAGTTGATTCAAATTTAATATCTTGGACAAAATAAATGACTTATTTCACGAAAAATGTCTTGTAGATTAAGTAAATATTATTTCCTAGAAAAAAATTATTTTTCAAATAAGAATATTATTTTTTATATTTAAATTTATTTTGATTTACTTCCCTCTCTTTATTTTTTTCACACGGTCATATTTTTTAATATAAATATACATAAATATCAATTTTTTTTTTTTATTTTAAGTGCTAGACTTTAGAATTGGGATTTTGAAATATGAGCTTTTATCATCTTTATATATAACTTTTATTCTTTTTTCTAGCTAAATACTCTTGATCTTGTTAGGTTTTAGTTGTATTAATTGTGAGAGAAGATTTATAAGAGTTGTCAAACACCCATTAAGAGTTTGCATTGTGTTTTGAAAAAATACATGAATTGTGTTTGGAGAAAAATAGTTTGTAAATTCTATTGAAAAACTTTCCGGGAAAATGCTTAAAGTAAACATAAAATTCTTATGTAGTTTGTAAGTTCCAGTGAAAAACTTGTATGCAAGAAAGTGAAGATTCTCTCTCTAAGTAAGTTCTAGATTTATAATCTATTAGAATTTTACCTTGTTAATTGAAAACAGCTACTTAATGTATTAATTTTTTTTTTTTCCAAATAATAAGTTGTATTACTTATGCAACTTAATAAAACATCAATAATAAAAGAAAGATGTGAAAATCACTCTCTCAGACTTCCGTTAAATGACAAATCAAATGACCGTATTAACCTTGATAATTTACAAAATTGACAATTAATTGCTTCTCCTCTACCTGTCTCCTTTGAAACTCAAATCCTATTTCCCCTTTCTCTTTCTCATGGCATAGATGTTGTTAATGCCCACTGGAATTAGCTAACCGAAATTTGACCAAGCACCGTCTCCCTCAGACTTCAAACTTCCATACACCGAAATCAAAAGCGCAACAATAGCCATTCCCTGCAAATTTTCAAGAATTAGATTTTCAGAAAATCAAACCTCGTTTTGGTCCCATAGATCCTTCATCAAGACGGGTTCACCGGTGGGGGCAGTGATTGCCACGATAGTGAAGAAACACTTTCCGTTCAAGAAGAAGAGATGGTGGCAATGATTGCCATAACAATGAATAAGCATAAAAAATCTTATTACTTTTTCCATTATTTCTAGAAAGTGTGGGTTGTTGAGCAAAGAAAAAGTTGAGGAGGCAAAGAAAGATAAAGAGAATTAGCTTTCTTTGCTAGTTTAGTTCAGGCAGAGATTGGAATGGAGGAGTTGATATTGTAGGCAGTGATTGCTACGGTGGAGGAGGCGCCGGTGGCAGTGGAAGTGGCAGTGTGAATCTGGTTAGATATTAGAGTTATAGGGTAGATAATGTCTTTTATTTTTTTTCTCTCTCCTTAGACCTTAATTCACGAGTTAGATTAATAGAATTTATGGTAAATTTAAACGGAGGGAGTTGATTGTTGATGGAATAAAAATTTAAAGAGGCTTGAGTTAGTATATAAGTATGGAGGGAGGTGATTAATAAAAATTTATAGTATTTTTTTTTCCCTAGATTCAATAATAACTTTATTTTAATCGTTTTCCCTTCATTTAACTTTATGTTTTTTGATAAGGATCTGAACCTCTAACTGTCTCAGTCGGCGTTCTGACGAATCCCATGAGACATCGACCTTACAAAGCCAGAGCTCTGATACCAAATGATAAGGATCTGAACTCCTAATTTAGCTCCAAAAGCTAACTCATAGGGAAAAAACTGAAGCCAGTCTTATACACTAGCCCAGGATGTACTCCACGGGTACATCACTTATGTGATTTCAATTGCTTCTAGAAGATTTGAAGAAAAATTACTCTACAACTTTTCAGCTCTATCTTTCAACGTACTATCTTCATACTGCTATTAGTATTAGTGTTATTCAAAGTTTTTTTTTCATTCCACTTTTTTCAAAAAAAAAAAAAAAAGATTATCTCTATTAGTTGATTGCTACACACAAGTAATTACCATGTCTCATATTGTCCTTTCTCATTTCTTATCCTTTTATTTTACAACATAATATAAATATAATTAATGGAGGGGAAGGGCATGCAATTTGTTAGAATTAGAAACCCATTATTGATGCTTAACATTTTAAATGAATAAAAAAAAAAAAGAAGATTCCATGCATTTGTTCAAAGAGCGGAAAAGATAAGTCAAATTAAGACACCTTATTAATTCAACCCATTTGATACTTGTACACGTTTATGACATATATACTATTATATTCTTATTAATTAATTGACCAATAAGCCACCACCTCCTTCTAGGAGCCAGTAGTCCTTCTAGAACCATCCCTCTTTTTCCTACCGGTTCGCTTTTTTTTTAAATGAACCGATCTGAATCAATATCAATCAAAATTTTTTAAATTAAAATAAAATCGAAGTGGTTTTTATAATTAAATTGGATTACACCTGTCATTGTAATATAAAAAAAATTAGAATGGAACCAAATAAAATGAAAATCAATCTGAATCGGTTCGATCAGTTAAACCTAACTCTATTCAGCCTACTTGTATTTTGTTACTCTGAAACATCAAACTCTCTCTATTGGGTTTAGAACAAAGACTTTTCTTTCTTTCTATCTTCTGTTTTGGTTTTTAAAAGTCTTGTCTTTTCCTTTTGGTTACGAATTATGGCTGCTGTTTATGATATGCTTTTTCTACATTTGATAATTTAAGCTTGTGTTTGTCGCCAGCCATTAGGACTCTTCCTGATTTCTTGTAAACTCCGTCTTCTTCTCTCTTACATTGCCTTTGACTTCGTAAAATTCTCCTCTTCTTCCCCTTAAACACGTAGCTTCATCAACCGTTCCCTGTAAAGACTATTTGCAGCTCTCTCTGTCTCTGTAGACAATTCCTTTGTTTGTTTATCTGTATATATTTACAGTCTCTTCTTCTCTTGATTGCTTTGGTTTACATGCAACTAGATGCTGACAGCCTGACAGTTTCTTCCTAATATAGGAGCTCGCACCAGAGGTTCATTTTCTGTTTCTCTCTCGTTTTAGTTCCTGGGTTTACTTCGTTTTTTAAATCCGGTCTTACTTGCTTCTACTCTTCTTGAAAGTTTATTCTTTTATTATTTTTTTTCTAACTTTTATTGGAATATTTGTCTGGGTATTTCGCGGATTGGCTGTGTATTAGTTATGTTGTTAAAGAGCTATTTGATCTCTAGATCATGGCCTCTGTTGATCCCTTGACTAAGAACTCGTAATATCCAGCTAGAACTTGCCTACAATTTACCTGTTTCCTTTGATCTATCATTAATTTAGTTTTGGTAATCCCGGTTTGGTTTCCAAGATGGATTCCAAAAACCCAATTGAGAGGTCCCCAAGTATTGAAATATATTCACATTCTGCTTCCAGGAGAAGCAATTCTTCCAATTATTCAAAGAATTCTGGTGGAAGTTCAGTTAGGGAGGTTACATTTAGTGATTTAGGATCTAAACCAGTGAAGTATGGTTCCAGAAGAGCTGATTCAGAAGGGTTGAGTGCGTCCTTGAAAGAGATCAGCGATGAAGACGCTAGGTTGGTATACTTAAATGATCCTGAAAAGACGAATGAGAGGTTTGAATTTGCTGGAAATTCTATTCGGACTGGGAAATATTCACTCCTTTCCTTTTTGCCTAGGAATTTGTTTGAGCAATTTCATAGAGTTGCTTATATTTATTTCCTTGTTATTGCTATCCTCAATCAGCTTCCCCAGCTCGCTGTTTTTGGCCGTGGAGTTTCCATTTTGCCTCTTGCCTTTGTTCTATTAGTGACGGCAGTTAAGGATGCATATGAGGATTGGAGGAGGCATAGGTCTGATAGAATTGAGAATAATCGATTGGCATGGGTTTTGGTGAATGACCAGTTTGAAGAAAAGAAATGGAAACATATCAAGGTTGGTGAGATAATCAAGATTAACACAAATGAAACTCTTCCTTGTGATATGCTGCTGCTTTCAACTAGTGATCCAACTGGTGTTGCATATGTACAGACAATTAACTTGGATGGAGAATCAAACTTGAAAACCCGATATGCAAAGCAAGAGACCCTTTCAAAGATTCCTGAGAAGGAAAAGATCAGTGGGTTGATTAAATGTGAGAAACCCAACAGGAATATTTATGGGTTTCATGCGAACATGGAAATGGATGGCAAAAGACTATCACTTGGGCCCTCAAATATTATTCTTCGTGGCTGTGAGCTCAAGAATACTGCTTGGGCAATTGGTGTTGCAGTATACTGTGGCCGTGAGACCAAAGTTATGCTTAATAGCTCAGGAGCTCCTTCAAAGAGGAGCCGACTTGAGACACGCATGAATAAAGAAATTATTATCCTTTCAATTTTTCTTTTTGCTTTGTGTACTGTTGTCTCTGTTTGTGCTGCTGTTTGGTTGAAGCGTCACAAGGACGAGTTGAATATCATGCCTTTCTATAGGAAAAAGGATTTCAATGATGAGGAAGATGATTATGAATATTACGGGTGGGGATTGGAGATATTTTTCACATTCCTCATGTCAGTTATCGTGTTCCAGATCATGATCCCTATTTCTTTGTATATCTCCATGGAACTTGTTCGGGTTGGCCAGGCTTACTTCATGATTCGAGATACGCTAATGTATGATGAGACCTCAAATTCAAGATTTCAATGCCGGGCTTTAAATATAAATGAAGATTTAGGGCAAATCAAATATGTATTCTCAGACAAAACTGGCACCCTTACTGAGAACAAGATGGAATTTAAATATGCAAGCATATGGGGAGTAGATTACATTGGTGGAAAAGGCAGTTCACAAAATGAGCAAGTTGGACACTCAGTTCAAGGTATTGACAGTTTGTAATTAACGAAGTCTTTTGTAGGTCAAACTATTCAGTTGGTTTTGCAATAGTTACTTTCATCATTTTCTGATTGTTTTTTTGGTATCAGTGGATGGGAAGATTTTGAGGCCGAAGATGAAGGTAACAGTTGATCCTCAGCTTCTGCATTTAGCAAGAAGTGGAAAAGATACAGAGGAAGCCAAATACGTTCTCGATTTCTTCCTTGCATTGGCAGCATGTAATACAATTGTGCCTATTGTTTTTGATGATGGATCTGATACTAATGTAAAGTTGATGGATTACCAAGGTGAATCTCCAGATGAACAAGCATTGGCTTATGCTGCTGCCGCGTATGGATTTATGCTTGTAGAACGAACTTCAGGTCATATAGTTATTGATGTTCAAGGAGAAAGGCAAAGGTGCAGTCTCTTTCTCACTCTCTCTATCTCACTCTCTGAAATTGATATTTCTATCTTCTCTCTCTATCTCTCTCTCTCTAAAATTGATATTTCTGTCCTTTATGTTTTCAATTTGTGTTTTCCTTGTATTTACACCATTACAAACAGAGAACACTGCTATGAACACCACCACTACTGCTGCCACCTAATTGATGCTCGAATGGTATATCTCATGGTTATAGTTGGTATCCTGGGATTAGCATTATGAGATAATTCAGGCAACATTTAAAAGTAAAAATTATTCATTAAAAATTCTATTCATAAGTCTTCTGCTACTTCCAGCTTTTGGTGAACATTGGTAGTCAAGAGATGTATGTTACATTTCATGATACTAGTTTTGGTTTTCTGATTAGAAGTTGCATGTGGAATATGGGTAATCATGTTTTCTGTTTTATCTTAATCAGAAGATCATATTATTATATCAAGATTAAAGTTGAATAATGGTGGCTGTACTTGTAGTACTTATTATGATTGATTATTTCCTCCTTTAAATATTTCCTAATTTTGAATTTCCTTGCTTTGTTTTGTTGGATTTCCCCATATGGGAAGTGCAGGTTCAATGTATTAGGTTTGCATGAATTTGATAGTGACCGGAAGAGGATGTCTGTTATATTGGGCTGCCCTGACAATACTGTAAAAGTCTTTGTAAAAGGTGCTGACACCACCATGTTTAATGTGATAGATAGATCTTTGAACAGGAATGTTATTCGTGCAACTGAAGCCCATCTTCACAGTTTCTCTTCTCTTGGTTTGAGAACACTTGTGATTGGGATGCGTGAATTGAGTGATTTAGAATTTGAGCAGTGGCATTCTTCCTTTGAGGCAGCTAGCACAGCTTTAATTGGTCGAGCTGCTATGCTACGCAAAGTAGCTAGCACTGTGGAGAAGAGTCTGACCATCCTGGGTGCTTCTGCCATTGAAGATAAACTGCAACAAGGTGTCCCAGAAGCCATAGAATCTCTTAGGACAGCAGGGATTAAAGTATGGGTTTTAACTGGGGACAAGCAAGAAACTGCCATATCAATTGGATACTCTTCAAAGCTCCTGACAGGTAAAATGACCCAGATTATAATCAATAGCAACTCAAAGGAGTCCTGTAGAAAGAGTTTACAAGATGCCTTGCTCATGTCTAAGAAGCTCATCACTGTATCTGGCACAACACACAACACTGGAGGTGCTGTAAGTCCAGTTGCCTTGATTATTGATGGAACCAGCCTCGTTTATATACTTGACAGTGAACTTGAAGAAGAGGTAAGGGCTTTATTGACTCATCTTTTTCTCTCTGTTTCTTAGCAATGTTTTTTGTAGGCTAATGCAACGTACTTATCCTTTCATTGTAGCTCTTCCAATTAGCCAGTAATTGTTCAGTGGTACTGTGTTGCCGGGTGGCTCCATTGCAGAAAGCTGGAATTGTTGCCCTTGTGAAGAATAGGACTGCTGACATGACACTTTCTATTGGCGATGGTTATTTCTCTTGCTTTGCTTTAAATCTATATTCTTATGCTGGCAAATTTTGTGGAGCATAATAACTGCTTTCTTGACTTTCTTGTTGGTATTATGTGCTGATATTAGAAAATTCTAAATGTGAATAGGTGCTAATGATGTTTCAATGATCCAAATGGCTGATGTGGGAGTTGGCATCAGTGGGAAAGAGGGTCGGCAAGCTGTAATGGCATCAGATTTTGCAATGGGGCAATTTAGGTTCTTAGTTCCACTTTTATTGGTCCATGGACATTGGAATTACCAGCGGATGGGCTACATGATACTATATAATTTTTACAGGAATGCAGTTTTTGTTCTTGTTTTATTTTGGTGAGTAATAACGCGTCTAATATTTGGATTATCTCATAATGTGCATAATTGTTCTCTGTGAAAGAACCATCTATTTTAACTGGTAAAAATTGTGTGAAGTTTTTAGCGAACTCCAATAAATTCTTCAACTGAATCTGTACGTCATCATTGTTGAAATGAAGGAAAAATATGTGTTCATTTCTCTGCAATTGAATTACTACTTTTAATATTTTTCAGTCCACTTTCCTTGTGTAGCTAAATTTCTGACTGAACCTCTTCCACCTTTCCTTCTTCCAAAGGAACATAATGAACATTTATATGTCAGAAAATAAACCATTCAAATTCAGGTTGCAGAATAAAACATTTTGGACAATAAGTTGACAGAGAAGATAGGTGAGTTTTTGTCCCTTGGCCCTTCTGAGGGCCAACTTAAATATCTGGGGATTTATAGCAGTTCAGCCAATTAGGATCAGTTATTTTGCAGTTATACTACAGAAAATGGAATGGCTATTCAATATTGTTGAAAGCTCATGACTGCTTATCTTATATTATGACCTACTCATTACCGTGCATTTTTCTCCAGGTACACGCTTTTTACTGGTTTCACTTTGACAACTGCAATTAATGAGTGGAGCAGCGTGTTATATTCTATAATTTATACTTCCCTGCCTACCATCATAGTTGGTATTCTTGACAAGGACCTGAGTAGAAGGACTCTTTTAAAGTATCCTCAGCTTTACGGAGGCGGGCACAGACAAGAAAGCTACAACTCTAAATTGTTCTGGCTAACAATGATCGACACCTCGTGGCAAAGTGTGGTTATCTTTTTTGTCCCTTTCTTAGCATACTGGGCCAGTACTATTGATGCACCGAGTATAGGAGATCTTTGGACGCTTGCAGTTGTTATTTTGGTTAATTTGCACTTGGCTATGGACATAATTCGGTGGACTTGGATTACTCATGCTGTCATTTGGGGATCTATAGTTGCAACTTTCATTTGTGTCCTCGTCATTGATGCTGTGCCTACTTTAGTTGGATACTGGTAAGCCTGTTCTCTGTCAGAATATCAGATGTTATCTGACTTTTGTCATTTTTCCCACATGTATATTGCATAATGAAGCATCATTATATTTATATTCTTAAAAATTGTGAATGCAAAGACAAGGTTTAGTCACAGAATAGAAAGGCCTCCGCAATACTTCATTGCTCATGGGACAAATATACCAATGACCTATGCTCAATTAATATTGCTTCAAATAGAGTGATACCATTCATAAGATACGAGTGGTCTCATCAAAGTCAATTCCGAGTCTCCAACTTTTAAGTCATGGTCAACTATATTCATTAGTAAATGGGATCAAGTACCTTTATGCCATATGTCTTGTTCATCACCCTCAAAGCTATTCTGACAGCAGTTGGATCTTGAATAGCTAGTACTTGTAGGACTGACTGTTACTTCAGACTTCTGATCAAAGAGAATCAGAAATCATGCTCTAGTCATCATGTTGCCAAGAATGCATGCCAATCAGATAACCCTTGTGGCCAATAAGTTGCATAATTTCATTTTTGAAATTCCCATTTGTCGGTGCATTTAACTTGATAAGTTCTTTGATATTTAATGTTATATCTAATCATTTATGTTTCCAACTGCAATGTATCGACAGGGCTTTCTTCGAAATTGCAAAGACAGGATTGTTCTGGTGTTGCTTGCTAGCTATAATTGTGGCATCACTCCTTCCTCGGTTAATTGTGAAAGTACTTTATGAATACTTTAGTCCTTGTGATATTCAGATTATGAGAGAAGCTGAGAAGTTTGGTAACAGACGGGATAATGGAGTTGTAGAAATAGAAATGAACCCAATCGTGGACCCTTCACAGAGGTGATAATGGTAATTTTGTTATTTGGTGCATTTTCTTTTCAATTTTTCTTTTTGTAAAAATATCATATTCTTTAGGCTTCACAGTGTATCCCTCTGGGTTGCCGGATTTTTGTTGTTTACTATCCAAAGGATAGTGATTATAATACATAAGTTTGTAATTTAGCTTTGTTGAGTGTAAATTAGCAGTTTAGGGGTTTCAAAAGAAATGGTTGCACAACTTATTTTATTTATTTATTTATTTTTGATAAAATTGTTACACGAATTTCGGCATGAAAAGTTTGGATATGAAGTTTCTAGTTTCTTTATCTTCCCTCTAAATTCTTTACAGAGGTTCTTTTTATTCTGCTTAACTGGTACTGCAGTGACTGACTGCATAACTACATGGAGTTAGGTTCAGGGCTGTTACATTGCAGGCTTGGAGCTTTAGTTGGCCCTATTTCTAGCTTTGCTATATTACCACTTAGGCTCATACAAATCTTAACTAAATCAAACCAATTCAATTCAAGTTGTAGGATGGTTTCATCACGGGTTTGCCTGTTTAAAGCTTTTTAGCATTTTTTTTGCCAAAATGGTTTTAGCCGGTTCCAAAAATTAAAACCAGAATCAGTTTGGAACCTATTTGATTTGGTGCAGGTTCTGGGACCCGCCACTTCGAGCTGACTTGTCGAACTGGCCCTAGCCTTGTCTTATATTTTGGTTCGGTTTGGTTTTGGAATATAGTAAAATCAAAATTAATTCAGATATTTTTCAGCTTTATCTAGTTTGGATATGAGCATTAGAGAATCAAGAACCAAGAAAGTTATTTTGTACAAATTTGTAGGAAAGATATAGTTAGAAGTAGCAGTAGAAAAGATTGTAAAAATATCAGTATCTTGAGCCTTGTGTTTACACATGAAAAGAAGAAACAAATTGCTTAACTTGGGAGGATTGGTTCATGTTATGGGAGGAGTCATCCTCAACTACTTGAGCAGCAAAATGCAAGTTCCAAAGAACATCTTCAACTGATGGCCTATCAGATGGCCTCTCTGCAAGACATCTGATGCATATCTCCATCATTATCTTCAATGATTCGTCTGTGCATCCCTTCCCAACCGTCGGATTGACAATGCTTCTTCTAGCTGTTTCATCAACTGTCATGCTCACTTGTAACTGCATTTTGTTTATATATATATATATATATATATATCCTTTAGTTTTGCTGTCAAATCTGTTGTTGAGAGAAATATTTCTCTTTGAAAAAATAAAAAGACAAAGAACACTTACTAGATTTTTAACCACAGCTACTTCATCAGGGGATGTGATCGGCCTTCCAACAATTATCTCAACTAAGATTACTCCCAAGTCATACACATCTTTCTTATCACCATTATTGTCTTTTTCCCTGCACAGACAAAATTTAGAATACAGAGAAACTTAGCCCATGCTCGGTGAGCCATAATGTAACTTGGGCTTTTTTTTTTCAACTACATTATTGTGCCAAATATTATTAACAGGAATTCTGCTCACACCTTGTCAAAATGTTCTGCTTTGGTCCTGGAGAAAAAACTGACGTACCCACCTGAAAGGTTTATAAAGAAAGCACAAGCTGAAAGGTGAGTTATTTCTATTATTTTATTATTATAACAACAACTAAACCTTAATCCCCGACTAGTTGTGATTGGTAATATGCATCATTTATTTCTATTCTGCTCTATTTGAAACTAAATCTGCAGTAATGTCAACTATTGGTAAAAGAAAATTCAGATTGTTGTGGGCTACACATACCGATCGTCTAGTTTCAGCTAACAGTGGCAGGTTATGACAACTGAGTTTAACATGAAGATCATGATCCAAGAGAACTTCTGTTATATTGAGATTATTAGAATATATCGCAGGGACAAGTCCTGTGTGCAGGAATTGAATACCCTTTGTAATTCCAATAGCAGCTCCTATCCTTTGTTTCCAACTCAACTTTTTCCCTCCAGGTCCTGCCAAACAAATTGAACATGAACATGGTGGTATTTGAACACAAAAGAAAGAAGACTCCATTGAATTAATCTACCTGCAGAAGATGTGTGGTCTCTTAGTGTTTGATCGGAAACAAACTCGAAAATAAGAAAAATTTGGGAGATGGTTGAATCATCCATGCACCAATCCAAACAGTGCCCCAGAGAACTGACCAAATGACTATGCCTGAGTTTTGAAATCAACTCAATCTGGTGTCTAATGCTTTGCTGCTGGCACTTTTTTTTCTTGACTGAAAACCTACTTATAGTAACCACAGTTCCATCCCCAAGCCTTCCCCTATAAATCTGACATGATAGTTAGAAAAATTAGGAAGAATTGATAAAAAAGAACCAATACAAAATGTATAGCAACAAATTCATAATAATACTTGCTCCAATCTATGAATTCTATGTGGTTATTTCAAAATAAACTTGGAATAATATTCTAATTCCAAGATGAACAAAACAAAAACTTACTTAAGTATTTGTGAATCACTCCGAATAGATACCTTATTATGTGAAGCTCCAGACAGCAAATTTGATTCATCAAAGTTATTTGTAGCCTCCTTAAGCTCCTCCAAAGCGAAGGTACGATAAGCAGGAAGATTGGCCCCTAACTTCATTGTTTCTGATATATGCCCTGAATAATGGAGGGTAGTTATATTAAATTCCATAAAATTGAATTCCCATATTTTCGTGTTTTGGAACATAAAACACTACAAAATTAATTTTCATCGAAGATTGTATTTCAAATAATTCCGCAAAACAAATGAAAAGTTTTCTTTCTGCCAAACATTAAAGAAAACATGGAACTCTACATAAATTCCACAAATTTATTGTCAAAAAAAGGTCTTATTAGAGATAATTGCACATCTTAAAGTAAAACAAGAATATAGAACTTACTTGCATCAGAAAGCAACTTCACTGTGTTTACTGATGATGATACATTCTCCATTGTTACCCTTGCTTGAGGTTCTTTCACTCTATGCTTCTTGCTACATATGTATACTCTCTTCATAAGCAACAAAACCATACCCACAATTGCGATAGCTCCAATAGCTCCCCCAATAGTGGTAGATGCAATAACTGCTTTACCTTTAGGTCTGTTATGCTTCTCTTGATCCTCATCAAGAGGCTCCACTGCTAGTGCTTCTTTGTGGCAAAAGCTAGAAGGATGCTGATATTGGTGATGGCTAGACAAGCAATTGCTATAGTAGTGAATGACTTTGCTCTTGCTGTTGGGTTCAAGGCAACTCGGCAAATCTCCATTCAAAAGATTTGAGGATATATCTACATAGGCAATATCAGAATTACAGGACATGTTTTCAGAAAGCATTCCTGTGAATTTGTTATTTGAAATATTTATGTAACTTATAGAAGGCAGAGAGAATAATGATGGAGAAAATGGCCCTACAAATCCATTCAAGGAAATGTCAAGTCTTTGAAGTTGATAGCAAGAGGCTAATAGTTCATTGGGTATCCCTAATTGAAAGCTATTATTTTTTAACAGAACAGACACTATCCTGGTATGTAAGATTGGAAAATGGGGTCCAAAATAATTGTCTTGTAAATCAACAACTTGAAGGTTTGTCAAGTTTTGCAGGTCAGGCACTTCTCCAGACAAATTATTTCTTGATACCGATAAAATTCGAAGATTTTCCATTTTACTCAGAGAATTAGGCAGAGAGCCATTAAAGGAATTGTTGCTCAAACTTAAAACAGCTAGAAGAGGAAGTGAACTTAGCCAAACAGGAACTTCACCACTAAACTTGTTATGGTCTAATATAAGAGTTTGAAGACACTTCAAAGATGAAACTTGGACAGGAATAGTACCACTAAAATGGTTTGAACTTAAATTAAATATTTCTAATGAAGATAAGTAAGTTACAGTTGTAGGCAACGGTCCCTCTAGCCCAAGAGAAACAAGAGACAGGACTTTCAAGCTGGATAGAGTAGAAAGAATGGAAAAGAAAGATTCAGTGGAGAAATTTTGAGGCAAAGGAGGAAACCCATTTTTCCCTATGATGTGAATCTGAGTTATGTTATCTTCATAGCACACCAGAGTTAGAGATGGAGTTGGTTCAATATTGCATAAGTCTGTTACGGTGCTAAAGCTGGTAAGGGGAAATGGGTAGTTGAGAAGCTGTTGGATAAGCACCACAAGGGACTGATATTGAGAGGATTGAAGCTGGTTTGAATGGTGAACAAGTGAAAAAAATATTAGCAACAAAAGAAGATGGTAGGGATGGTGAAATGGTTTTCCCATTAAAGCTTCGTTTAATGCTCTGGTCATTGGATGAATAGTTTCAAGGGTTTACAGAGGCTTCTTCAACGAAATCTGCATCTGTCCAAAATAAATAAAAAATAAAAAAAAAAAAAGAGCAGAAGAAAAAACTTACAGTAACGTCTAAAAATGCAGTAACGTCTGGAAAAGAGTACTATGAAGCGATTATACTTTTTAAAGTGGATGGATTAAACTAATAAAAATATAAATTTTAAAAAATTATTTTGTATATATAATTTTATTTTTCATGTATATTTAGAAATATATAAATTTTTAATGATTGGTTTTTCGATAGAGTTATAGACATCATGTGTATAACCCCCAAAGTGTTAGCCTGATGGAAACTAGGCTGGATAAATTTTCGGTGATCCTAGATTTAATTTTTAGGAGCGTCCAAGCAGTGGCTGTTCCCTAATCAATCCTAAGAATATCCTAACACTTTGTTTAGTTAGAGGTGAAGGAAAGGTACATAAAGAAAATGAGAGGTAACTAAGATGTATATTTTCATTTGAGAAGAAGTGAGTTGTCGAAGAATGAGGGTAAATAAGGGTAAGCTTTACCCTCCTCTACCCTTCAAATCTCAAATTTTGTTACACCTCAAATTGAAGTGCAAGGGAAAAAAGATAAGTAACTTAATATTTTTATACTATATATAATTATTTATCTCTCTCTTTGCCTTTCCATTAATTCGACAATTTCCAAACATCAACATAATTTTATAATAACTCCTTTTACCTTTTGCCTTTTTTACCCTACCTTATTTTTCCGTTAATTATCCTTCCCTCACTCCATCCAAACAGAGTGTAAGGGTTGGACACTATCCTCTCTCCACTAATATCACTGCTAAAAGGATTTTACTTGAATCTTATTCTAATTTTATAATAACTCCTTTTACCATTCGTCTTCCTTACCCTCCCTGCCTCTTCCGTTAATTATCATTCTCTCACCCCATCTAAACAGAGTGTAAGAGTTGGACGCTATCTCTGTCTGCTAATATCACTGCTAAAAGGATTTTACTTGAATCTTATTCTAATTTTATAATAACTCCTTTTACCATTCGTCTTCCTTACCCTCCCTGCCTCTTCCGTTAATTATCATTCTCTCACCCCATCTAAACAGAGTGTAAGAGTTGGACGCTATCTCTGTCTGCTAATATCACTGCTAAAAGGATTTTACTTGCTTACCCTCCCTGCCTCTTCCGTTAATTATCATTCTCTCACCCCATCTAAACAGAGTGTAAGAGTTGGACGCTATCTCTGTCTGCTAATATCACTGCTAAAAGGATTTTACTTGAATCTCATTCTAATTTTTGCTCGAAGAATTATGCGAGTAAAAATAAATTAAAAGTAAATAAAAGCATGCATTTTTTTTTTAAAAAATGAAAAACTAGTAACAAAATAAAAATGTAAATATAAATATTTTCAATTGGTATTGATAAACTTTCGGTTATTCAATAATGCAGGTGGGGTCAATGTTTGATTGTTACAAGAAGTTCACGGGCTGAACTAAACTGTCAATATCTGTGTAAGTTGCAGTCACTCCATCTTTAAAAAATTACGTTCACTCCAATTTTACCTTGGCTTTTACCCCCACATCATTTGTTATTTAGAATATTAAGAAAATATTAATTATTCTTTTCTTATTTTACTCATATCTTTTTACTATTAGTCGATTACAATTTTATTTATTAAAATTGGAATTATTTAATAATTTCCTTAATTATTATACAGTTAGCTTAAAATAATGAAATAGAACTTAACTTATAAAATTAATAAATAATTATAATATTAATTTCACCATATTAAAGAAATAAAAATCCAAACATAGAAAGAAACTCACCTTGTCACCAGTTTAAATAAATAAAAGAATTGCCTCAATACCTATTTAAGAGGTAGAATTTTTCGGTTCCATCGTTTTTTAATTATCATGGATTTTAAACAATTTTACTTTATCTTAAACATACGCTTTACGTAAAATTTTATGAATTTTTAAAATTTATAAAATTTAAATTCCATAAATTTTGTAATTTCATAAATACAGATTAAATCTTAGATAAGAAGTAAGATAAAAAAAAAAAAATACTGACGTAGCAAAATATGAGAAGTTGCCAAGTACAATTCCCAAAGCAAAGGGAGAGAATCAGTAGGAGCATTGTGTTGTATTGTCTCTTTGCGACAATTGTGCAGCACATTGCACACAAAATGAAAACAAGAAGAGACAACACTAATTTTAACCTTAAGCATTTCATCAACGGCTAGCTGTCATTAGGCTAAAACTTTCACTAGGTGGTCCTAATTCGTTTTAGCCTCTTTTAAGCTTAATAATTAACTCTAATTAGAGTTTTCTTCCGTCACGTATCTTCACGTTAAAAATGATATTCAAGTAAAATTCTTCAATTCATCGAGTTGGGGCAAATAAAGTCACCGGTCCTACTGAATTAGGCTTTCGAAGCAAAAGGCCTATTGCGTAAATGCAAATAAATTGGAATCTAAGACGTGCGAAAAAGTACTGTCCTAAAAGGATTATTTCGCAATCACAGATAAAGAGAGAAAAATATTAAGAGCAAAAACCCTCCCAGGATCTAACAAGTTCTTCTGAATTAATGTTTTTCAAGTAAGACAGAACTGATGATCTCTCCATTATCTTACCCAGCAAAAGACATCAGTATAAAGTCATGATAACGAAAAGCAAAAGCAGTTCCATAAAACTTGATAAATATTCACAAATCAAGTGAACATTGCACAAATCAAGCGAACGTGATATTAGAAAAAATATCTAGTCAAAAGTTAGAAATAAAGACAAGACGTTAATTTGAAAAACAATTTGGTAAATTATGATACATATATTTTTTTTATTTGAATCGCGCAAATCCACTGGTTAGCAATGGGATTGGACTTTTGGCCCAATCCTTTTGCGCATGAGTCCAACCCCTTACCACACATTTTAATAGCTCAATATCAAATACCTATTCATAATCAACTTTAAAAGCTCATGCATAAGCAATGTGAGATTTTTAATACAATTCACTTACAACAATCTCCATATATTTAAAAAGATTTTATAGAAAATTAATTTTAACTGGGTTATATACATGGATATAAATGCTTTCGAATTTGGTGCCTTTTAAGACTATGAACCAAACCTAGACTAATATGTCATAATATACAGAGCGTAGGTGAAGGAAGCTTTTTATGAACTAAAACTCTTTGTTGTATGTTAGAGGTCCTACCAATATCACTATACCCTTATTATTCTCGCTGTTAATGTTGTTTTGTGCTAATAGGCCATGCGCATGCCTGGTTATTCATAAGTGCTCTAGAGATTATGCCAGAGCGGCCTCACTCCACAATTATATAGGTGATTCCATCAAGTGTATACTGCATCTTTATACACCATCCATAAGGAATATATGAATCATTAAGAGTTTTTAGCTCAACCTCACATTTAATACAGCTTAGCACAACTCACATCATAGGAAAGGACAAAATAAATAGTACTAGTAGAATTAATGAGTAACTTGTTATTACCCATATGAACCTTATTCATGGGATCTCCAATCATAAAGATTGGGTTACCTTCACGCTTAATTTCTAAACTGGCTTAAGTCCCATTCCCCTTGATGTTTTGTATATTAATTTTCTCGTTAATTTCTAAACTGGCTTAAGTCCCATTCCCCTTGATGTTTTGTATATTAATTTTCTCGTTAATGGTTTAGTCAGAAGATCGGCCAAGTTCACTTCTGACTTTATATAATCGATCGATATGACTCCGTCTTTTAGCAATTGCTTAACCATAATATGTCTCAACCGAATATGTTTATTTTTACCATTAAAATTTTTATTTAGGCAAATCACAATGCATAGATACAGAAGATGTTGGTTTTATTCATGTAGGATTATTGGCTAAGAAATTCCTTAGCCACTCAGCCTCATTGTCAGCTAGTTCTAGAGCTATAAATTGTGGCTCCATAGTTAATTAGCAAAAATTGTTTGCTTGACTGACTTCCGTGTGACTGCACCACCACCAAGAGTGAAATGTAACCGCTAGTAGATTTTGTCTCATCTGAATCTGAAATCCAGTTAGCACCATTATATCCTTCTAGCGGGAAATCCACTATACATAATACCATAGTTCATGGCACCTCTCAAATATTTCATTAGTCTACTTAATGCAGACCAACGATCGTGGTTGGGATTATATGTATACCGACTCAATATGCCCACTACATAAGCAATATCTGGTCTAGAAAAATTCATTAAATGCATTAGGCTTCTAATAGTCTGTGCATATTTAGATTTAGTAATAGGATCACCTCTATTTTTCTTTAATTGCGTATTAGCATCATAAGGAGTGCTCACAGGTGTGGCATAAAAATGTCCAAACTTCTTAAGAAGTTTCTCAACATAGTGTTCTCGTGATAGAGTTATATTATCACCTTTCCTTATGATTTTAACACCAAAAATCACATTTTCTTCACCCATGTCTTTCATATCAAATTTAGAAGCAAGAAAATATTTGGTTTTGCATACTATAATATAGCTAGTACTGTTGACCATGATTTCAGCATCGGACTCTAGAAAATTCTGCTATGGTTCCAACGGCGTGAGAATCAGTTCGATCAGACATCATTTAGGCCTTAAACGAACTCCTGAAAGCTCGAAAGGCTCCAAAAATAAGGTCCAGGATTTGGACAGTAATTTGCCTTGATTGGTGCCAACCTGCCCTTGGCCGACATCGATCAGCCCTAGATCCATACCAATCTGTTGCTTGCCAAGCACCTTAATCGGTACCGATTTTGAAATCATCGGAATGATTTTTAGATGCTTGGTACCACCGCGTTTTTGGTCCAGCAGCCCTTTTTCCTATAAAAGGCACTCTCCCCCTCATTTTTAAGCACCTCTTGTTGCTTGATTGAGCGCTTCTCAAGCATCAATGACTCTCCTTCTCACTTAAGTGAATGATTCTAAGGTAATATAGTCCGACCTTGCTCTTCTTCCTTAGTTGAGTTAAAGTCCGACTTGGTTCTCAAAAGTCGATCCTTTCGGCTTTTAATCACACTTTGGTCTTTCTTAGACCAAAACTACTAGTTAATTAATTTACTATTAATTAATTTAAGCATTAATTAATAATCCATTAATTAAAAGTATTATAAGACTATAATAGAGTCCTTGTGCCCATCCTTTGCTTAAATTGGAGGAAGACTCGACCTCTTTGGCTGATTACCATTGTGGAGCTCCGATCTGGCCGCATAACACACTCTAGGGTATAATCACTCGAACTCAACTTTGTAACTAAGCCCGGTTCATCCAGCACCTTATCAACTGTAAAACCCGGTCCGTTCGGCATATTGCATGCTTTAAGCCCGACCCGTCTGGCATATAAAGCCCGGTCCGTTTAGCAAAACCGATAAAATTAGTTTTGAACCAAAGCCCGAATCGCCGGACACCCCTTGAGCCCCCTCTAAAAGTGGCACCACTAAACCCTATCATCTTAATTGATGATAGAATTTTGTGCGTCTTGATTCTTAAACAAACGAGATATGAAGGCATAACCTATGGATTTTAACCTAGGTAGCGAGCCCCGGACCAAACTAACGGGTTAAGACCTAGGGGAATGTGTTGCACAACCTAGAATCCTCGATAAACTAGGCTAGAGTCTGGCTCTTGCCGAATCACATTATTACTTTTAATGCACTATATTCCTGATATTGTCATGCATTATTAGTATGTTCATGCATCGATAATCTGACATTCATGCAAACACTGATTTTGATTCTCGATTAAACCCAAACCGTTGATTCATTTGAAAAGAAGCTGAAAACCTAGTCCCTGAGCCCAATGATTCGAGGCTTGTGCTTTTATCCTAGAAGACAAACTGGAGTCAATCACGGGGTTTTTCCTCAATTTTTTTTCGAAAAACAAAAATAAATTAAGGTGACGACTGTAACACCTCACACACCTGTCAAAGTGCTTTAAAGAGCCAATCCGACATCACTTAGTGTAAACCGAGCCATAATCTAATCTGATCAAACAAAAATGAGGAACCGCAATGAGTTCCTACCAGTTTCCATGATGAACCGACCAATGGGTCCGTCTGGTTAGACTCCATCTGTCCAATCCTTCCCATGGGCTCGGGAGGGGGCTCACAAGTACCAAAAATGAGAATGTCATCCACATATAAGCAAATAATCACACATTCATTCCCAATAAGTTTGGTATACACGCATTTATTAACTTCATTTGAAGTAAAATCATTACTCATTAAAACTTGATCAAATTTCTCATCCACTATTTAGATGCTTGTTTTAAACCATACAATGATTTGAGAAGTTTACAAACTTTATTTTTTTGATCGGGAACAACACAACCCTCGGGTTGAACCATATAGATCTCTTCTTCTAAATCACCATTTAAAAAGGTTATTTTGACATCCATTTGATGAATAAAAAGTTTGTGAATAGAAGCCAAAGCAATTAAAACTTGAAAAAACAATTCTAGTCACAGGAGCAAAAGTATTAAAATAGTCAACATTTTGTTTTTGAGTAAAACCTTTAGCTACTAATCTAGCTTTGTATTTTTCAATAGAACCATTAGGTTTGTATTTTCTTTTGAAAATTCATTTACAGCCAATAGGTTTTACTCCTGAAGATAAATCTACTAAAATCCAAGTTTTATTTTAAGTAATAGAATCAATTTCAATTTTAATGGCTTCTTTCCAAAATGAAGCATTAGAAGATGAAATAGCATTATTATAAGTTAAATGGTCATTTTCAACAAGATAAGTATAAAAATCATTTCTAAATGAAGTTTCTTTCCTTTTCCTTTTGCTTCTTCTTAAATCCTCATTAAAATTTTCATAAATAAGTTGTTCAAGTGCATGAGAAATATTATCAATTTGCAATGGAAAGATATCTTCAAAAAAATTCAGCATTTTTAGTCTCAGTTATAGTGTTGCAATCAAGCACATCACTCTTCAAAACAAGAAATCTATATGCAACACTACATTCAGCATAACCAATAAAAAAACAATCATATGCTTTAGAGCTAATCTTTCTTTTCTTAGGGTCAAGAAGCATTAGCTTAGCAAGACGCCCCCACACTTTTAAATAACTGAGGTTTGGCTTGTAGCCTTTCCAAAATTCATATGGTGTCTTACCACTTTTTCTATGAGGAATACAATTCTACAAATGATATGTAGAAAGTAATGCTTCACCCCACAAATTATTAGGTGTGCAAGAACTAATAAACAAAACATTCATCATTTCTTTCAAAGTTCTATTTTTCCTTTCTGCTACTCTATTAGATTCAGGTGAATAAGGAGGAGTAATTTCATGAATTATTCCTTCTATTTTATAGTAATAATTAAAAGAAAAATATTCTCCACCCCTAACTAATCTTACTCTTTTAATCTTTTTATTTAGTTGATTTTCTACTTTAGCCTTATATAATAAGAACATGTTAAAGGCCTCATCTTTATTTCTAAGCAAATATATTTTGTTGTATCTAGAGAAGTCATATAAATGTTATATAATATTTTTTACCACCTCTAGTCATAGTTTGTTTTAAATCCCCTAAATCAGTGTGAATAAGATTAAGCAATTCAATTTCCCTATTTACAAAAGGATGTGATTTCTTAGTCAATTTTGATTCAACACAAATTTCACAGTTATTGATACAAGAATTACTTAAATAAGAAATTAAACCAACATGTTGCATTTTCTTAATATAAGGAAAATTCACATGTCCTAGTCTAACATGACATAAATCAAAAGAACCAATCAGATAAGCAAAAGAAGTAACATTTCCATTCATAATTTTAGAAATATTAAGTACAAAGAGTCCCTGCCCCTTTGCCCACAAAAATATTATTCTTAGTCATTACAATCTTATCAGACTCAAATGACACCTTAACCATAACCTTTCCTAATAGAGACACAGAAATCAGATTTGCTCTAATATTAGGCGAATGAACGACTTCATTGAGAATCAGGATCTTGCCGGGTGTGAGTTTAAGAAGAACTTTCCCTTTATTAAGAACATTAGTTGTTTGAGAATCACTAAGATACACATGTTCTTCTCCTTCCCCTACAAGAGTGTAGGAAGTAAAAGCATCTTTGTTAGCATAGATGTGCCTAGTAGCACCGGCCACTAGATTAATTTGAGAAATGACAGCAGCTATCATGTCATCCCCTTCCACCAAGTTTGCTTTTGGCTTAGAAGGAAAGTCATTTTTCACTTTCGTCCTGCACTGAGGTGCATGATGACTTGGCTTTCCACACACAAAATAATTTTCCTTCTTTTTAAAGGTGGGGTTAGTAGCTCTAGGTAGATAATCAGGTTTCTTGACATACCTTTTCTGTTGCCTTTTGTCTTCCACCAAGTTTGCCTTTGTAGTGATCTCCTTTGCTTTGGAAGCTTTGAGTTCCTTTTGTTGGTGTCCTGAATGATGATATGGGTGATCAAATTAGCCAGAGACAATTGCTTATGTTTGTGCTTCAACTGTTGTTTGTAGTTCTTCCATGAGTCTGGCAGTTTCTCAATTAGCATCCCTGCTACAAATTCCTCCTGAAGAGTGATATTTCCAGGTTTAAGATCTTCAAGTAATTTGTGGTATTCATTAATCTAGACCTTGATGTCTTTGTCTCCTGACATCTCCCATCTGTAGAAGTTTCCAATGATAAATTTTTGTTTTTCGGCTTCTTCAGCAATGTATTTAGCGACCATGGACTCCCAAATTTCCTTAGCCTCCTTGTAGGATGAGTAAACATCGAATAAATCATTACACAGTGGCTAATGATAGTATGTCGGCACACTTTGTTGGCATGAGTCCAAAGCTCCTGCAGTTTCGAATTAGCAGAGACAGGAGGCTTAGGGTCAGTGAGGGCAGTAGTAACGCCGTGCATATTCAAAGTGGAACGAATTCACTCCTGCCATCTCTTGAAGTTCTGTCCGCCGAATACCTCAATTTTGGAGATATCGGGAAACGGCTTTACGAAGGAGACAACAGGAACAACAGGAACAGAGGCATCAGCAGATCCAGAATTTCCAGGTGCGAGTGGAGCACCAGGCGTTGAGGAGTTATTAACGGTAGAAGAGGAAGCCATAATCCTTTCAGATTGTTGCATAAATACAGATAAATTAGAACCTGAGACATGCAAAAGGACACTATCCTAAAAGGATTATTTCGCAATCACAAGTAAAGAGAAAGAAAATATTAAGAGCGAAAACCCTCCTAGGATTTAACTGGTTCTTCTAAACTAATGTTTTCAGGTAAGATAGAACTAACGATCTCTCCATTATATTACCCAGCAAAAGGACATTGGTATAAAGTCATGAAAAACGAAAAGCAAAAGCAATTCCGTAAAACTTGATAAACATTCATAAAATCAAGTGAACACTGCACCAAATCAAGTGAACGTTGCACAACAAATCAAGTGAACGTGATATTAGGAAAAATATCTTGTCAAAAGTTAGAAATAAAAATATCTTGTCAATCAGGCCTTTCAAATATTTCCACGCATCGAAGGAGGGGATCAAACCCACTGGTGAGCACTGGTCCAATCCTAGTGCACGCAAGCCCAACCCCTCACCACACCTTTTAATAGTCCAGTATCAAACACCTATTTATAAACAACTTTAAATCCTCCTATATAAGCAATGTGAGATCTTTTGAAATACAATTCACTTACAACAAGGCCAACCATGACGACTCTATTTTGAGTTTTTGGCCTTACACGTAAATTTTATAATGTAAAACTGTAAAACATTTTAGTAAATGTTGCTTAATGTTCCATAGCCTAAATTAGAAGGTGCATATCTAATCATAAAAAATTTTGAATAATTGCTAAATTAAATTAAAATTCTAAAAAATGTCAAATTTTATTTGACATCATTGTTTGCATTTCAAGAACATCACAATTGAAAATAACTAAAAATATACATATATTAAAATCAAGATTAACATTATTTTCTCGCATCTACTTACACCATAAAAATCTACTTGTTAAATAAATTCTTGTGTAATCATAGTACGTCTACAATATAACTTTCTTCTTTTTTTCCTTTTCTAGAGTATAAGAAAAGAGAGATTCGAACAAAATCTATTGTCAGGTTGAAATACACTTATCACTAAGTTATATTTTAGTATGTTATAGGAACATCTTTTCATGAAGACTTATTTCACTAAAACTAGAAGTTTATGAATTTAAATTTAATTAATTGATCCAATTTAAAGTAAGGAGATCCAATGAAATTAATTTTTTTGGGCACTTACCCTTTGCTAATGGCATTTCAATTTAACAAACAACAAGATAAATGCCAGTGGTTATTTACTTCCACAAAATTGGAGTAATTGTTAGAAAAATTTTTCAGAAAAATTGAAAAAAAAAGTTTTATATTTAAATTTATCAGTTTTAGAACTCGAAAATAATTTTCAATTTTTAAAAATTTAAGATCTAAAAATAGTTTTAAGTTGTTTTCCATATTTTTCCTTTCTAATAAAAGCCAATTTTCCGATTGTTTTCATTTTCAAAAAATTATAATATCTCTCCTAAAAAAATTAGAATATCTAATTTTTTTAAAGAATATTTTTATTGAAAAATAATAACAAGTATTTGAATAACTTAGTTAAATGTTTTTTATTTTTATATTATATTTTAGTATGTAATTAATTTTATTATAGAAAACATATTATAATGATATCATTTATTTTTAAAAATAATTATAAATGATAAATTTTATATTATTATTATATATAAATCAACAATAAATATTATAATAAGTAGAGTTATGAGTAATGCTTTTTAAATTGAAATATGATTATTTGTTTGTGTAACCAAGTCGTAAAGGTTTTTGGACTTCTAATAAAGTGCGCTTTCCAATGATCATACTTGTATTCTCATCCTTACAGAGATTTAAATCGCTTAATGTAAACACTTATATTTTATTAATACAAATTGTTGGTTAGTTAAATTAAGTAATTTATTTTGATGATCAATCAAATATTTAAGTGGCTATTAAAATAAAATTATTGGATAAATATTATTTATCACATTAAATAAATAATGTAGTAAAATCTAATATTAATTTGACAAGTGACTAATTAAAGTAAATATTTGGTGAAAAAGTCAGGCCTGCAAAAGATAAGTTACACCACAGCAGCCAATAAGAGTTGGCCAAGTAGACCAATCAAATTACATACTTGGCAAAGAGTCCTCAAATCTCTCTGAATAGGCGACCTCTCTTCACATATGGGGATACATACAAAGAGACATAAAAGAAGTCTCAAAGCTTTGTCTGAATAAACACTATAAAAGCTCGCTCTCAAGTCTAAAGAATCAAAGTTCTTTTAACTTCAATTTAATATCAAGTCTCTTCGACTCTTGAATTGTGCTCAAAGTTCATTCTACATCGATTTAATATTAAGTCTCTTCGACCATTGAATCGCATTTCCAATTCTCATTCTACATCGATCCAAGATCAAATCCTTTTGACCCTTGAATCGTGTTCGCAACAACGAAGAGAAGAATCAGATGATAATCTTCCTTGTAATAGGAGATTCCACACATAGAGATTGTATCCACTTATTTATTATAGATACAATTTGTGTTTTTGTATTTTGTTTCTTGATTTTCAAAAACAAATTCTACACATACGAATTTTTGGCACACCTAATGGGACCATCTCTACCTCTCATCTCTTCTCTTTGTAAATCTCAAAGTTGACAAATCAATCAAAAGGTTTAATGCCACTAAAAAAGATCACAGTCACCTCGAAGGTCATATAAAATGGCATTTCAAATCCTCTTAATGTCAAATCTACTACTAACTCGAGTCCTGATGCAAATATTAAGACAAAGTTTGTCGTTGAAATTTATGCGAAGATGACTCCTCTAACTCAATAAGTTGTTATTGCTTCACTAATTCTGGTGGAGTCTATTGAGAAAAGCGCTTTCAAAAAGCGGTCAACTACTTAAATAACAAACTCTTCTCATGTGATGTTTGTTATGATGACTGGAACTACATCAACAAGAAGAATAACCAGATTCTTTGAAGCTGCAACTAGAAGCTCTCAATCATGCTCTTCATGAGAAAGATAACCAAATTGCATTCCTCTTCATGAGAAAGATAACCAAATTGCATTCCTCATGAACATGTTAGAAAGCATGACTGGAAAAATTCAGATGTTTGACAATGATGAATCTGCATCAAGAGGGTTTACACTACTGAAAGAGACGTCATCAAAGGAAACCTTAGAAAAAGGTGTCAAACTTACTACTGATGGCTCGATCTGAACTATTCAATTGGAGAAGCTGATGAAAGATGCCCTTAAAGATTAATTAGAGACTATGATGCAACCTTCTTACACATATTCAAAGTCGTACACTTTTAGGATAGACATGATGAAGATGCCATCAAATTATAAACCGCTCAAGTTTCAACAATTTCATGGAAAAGGAAATCCAAGATAGCATATAGCCTATTTTGACTTGCAACAATGCTGGCACGAATGGCGATCTCCTCGTCAAACGATTTTTCTAGTCCTTGAAAAGAAATGCCTTTGATTAGTACATTGATCTCAAGCCTGATTCTATTGATAGCTGGGAACAACTTGAGCAAAAATTTCTCAATCACTTTTATAACACTAAACGTGTAGTTAGTATGGTTGAATTCACTGCTACTGATCAGTGGAAGGAAGAATTTTTCATTTACTCTCAATTTGAATTGCAAGGATCAACTGTCAAAATCCTCAACAATTGATATATCCATCAAGGATATGCATTGGTAACTTGAGCTATATCCTACAAGGGATCAAGCCTCATACTTTCAAGAGTTGGCTACTCGGGCTCATGACATGGAGCTCAGTATTTTAATGTCATGGGAATAAAAAACATCCTAGTTCAGGAGCCTAAAAAGGGGAAAGATAAGCCAAAAGTATTGAAATTTGCTAAAACACCCACTAAGTCAAAATATAAGCAGTCTATGGCTATAACAATAGTGCCAATTAAGTTACAACCTAGGACCGAGAAGAAGCAACATGTGAAGGCAATTTCTCTTTAGCCAATAGAGAGGAAAAAGGGCATTCTAAAGGAAATGCAAGAAAAGAGTTACCCATTCTCTAATTTCAACGTTTCAAACATGTTGGATGAACTGCGTAAAGCTAGACTCATTCAAATTGCCAAAATGAAGTATTCGGAGGAAACAAATCGAGTGGATGATCCAAATTACTGCAAGTATCATAGGTTCATTAGCCATCCAATTGGAAAGTGTTTTGTCCTAAAAGATAAAATCATGGAGTTGCAAAAGAATGGTGTTATCACTTTTGATGAAGAGGAAGCAACTGCTAATTTGACCATAATAGTGATTGATGAATCATCGATCTCCTCCAAAAAAGAAATAATAAGGTTTAGCTCTTTGGACCCAGTTCAAGTTGAGTTGTTTGTTCCAAACAAAGTTTCTTTGTCAAATGAGCTCAGCTTGCTATAAGGAGGTAGGAGCACCACTTGGGGCAATGAATCTATCGAGAATCAATTCGAAGAGGAAGGATGTACTTTGGTTACTCGCAAGAGGAACAAAAGGAGGAACTCACTTCCAACTAAAGAAATTCTGAAGAGGAATAAGGTGTTGAAGAAGTTTGTCAAGTCAACACAATCAACTTCCTCAAAGATTCAACCAAAGTGTCGAAAGCCGAGAAAGTTCTTTGAATCGCAAGTAGAGGACTACATAGAACAAAAGCCTAGGCAACCAATTACTTTGGCAGAATACATGTTAAAAGAATTAATGGATGCCAAATTGTCTTTTCCATACTGTTATGTTGAAGAAGAGCTAAAACAAGATAACAGTGAGAAAACTCAAGAAGCAAAGGCCTACTAAACGGCTGTTGAAAAGGTTATCTTTACTGATGGAGACCGGATGCTTAGTGATAAGCTCCATAAATTGTCCCTTGTTTGTTGCAGGTGCTATCCGTGAACAAAAGGCAAATTGAATCTTACTTGATTTAGGTTCAGCCATTAATATTATGCCTCTCAAGACGTTCAAAGAGCTTGGCATACCAATGAATGAACTGAAGCAGAGTCGATTAATGATAAATGAATTTAATCAGAATGGGCAAAGGACTGTTGGTAGAATTAAGCTTCAACTGCAAATTGATGAGATGTAGTCAAATGTTCTTCTTCATGTAATTGATGCAATGACAACTTACAACATATTGTTAGGGCGTTCATAGATTCATGGAAATAAAGTATTGCCTTGACTGACCATCAATATTCAAGTATTCAAAAGATGGAAAAGCCAGAACAGTTGCAGTTGACTCGAAGTCGTTCACTAAAGCTAAATCAAATTTCGTTGATGCAAAGTTCTATTTTAAGGAATTTCCAATTGAAGAAATTCAATCAGCTCTTGAGAATAGTGAAGTAAGGGCCAGTGAAAAGAAGATTGAAGAAGAGTAATCTTCCGCAACGAAAGAAAGTGAACATGAGGCCTTAATAAATATAAGTCAAACAGTTGCTAAAAAAATAAAGTTTCATTTTATACATGTCTTCAAAGGAAAAAGTGATCAATCTTCTTCCTCAAATCAAGAAGATATCATACAACTAATAAACACCATAATTACACCCTAATTACAAATTCAATCAATATTGGCATTAAAATATAATAAATATGGGACTTAAAGAAGTTGGCTAACCCAACTTTGGTTAGCATGACGACACCGTTTAAACTTGTTGTAAATCGAACTCTAATTCTTCTAAAGCCTCTCTTCTTCAACGATCTCCCCCTAAAATTCCTTTCTCCCTCTCCACACTATGGCTTTTTCCTCCATCCTCAACGTTCCACAACTGAAAATTAGGTGAAAAATAAATGAAAATAGCAATCAATATAGAGCAATATAAAATCTACGAAACAAAAACTACCAGACAATCTCTCGCCTCCTCTCCTCTAAAAGATCATAAATTAGTAATAATTACACCATAAGATCATAAATTAGTAATAATTACACAATAAGATCATAAATTGACAGAACCACACAGGGATCAGCAGTTCTAAAATAGACCAAATCATCACAAACAAATAATTTTTGAAACGGAAACTAAGAACCAAATTACCATAGAAATGAAACAATAAATTCAGCATAAAAGTGATGAAAGTTGTACCTTAAATTTCTAAAATTGAACACAGATACAAACAAAAAAAATTTAGATAAAAAAAAAAAAACTATCAGATAAAGCGGCCTTCATTTACGAAGTAAGACGCAAAATTCCTTTGAGATAGAAAGTAAAGTCTTGGAAATCTGGATTCGTTCCCGATCAAATACAAAAAGATTTGGAAATGGATTCTGAAATGTCCCACGAGTAAACGAAAATGAATATTTTTGAGAACGTCACACATCTTGAAGCAGCGACACTCTTAGATTTGGACATAGCTCTCAAGCAATCTTTTCTTGATTTTGGGAGGAAGGGAACCAGTTGCTGGAGCAGGTGGTAATGGCAGTGGCGGTGCTGAAGGAGAGAGAAAGAGAGAGGCAGAGGCAGATTGGATTGCATAACAAGCTCAAACGATGCGTTTAGAAGAATTAGGGTTGGGTTTGGAATAATTTTAAACGTTGTCGTTTAGAACATGCTAACCCAAGTTGAGTTAGGTAACTTCTGTGGGTCCTATGTTTATTGTATTTCAATATGAATTTTGATTGAATTTGTAATTAGTGTGCAATTATAACACAAGTTTGAAATTAAAATATATAGAGTTTAAGTTCACTTTAAAGTGAAATTATTATAAATCGTAAAATTAAAATATTCAAAATAATTTAACTCTCTTAAAAATGAAAAATTATTTTCCCACTTAGTAAATAACTAATATATATATATATATATCTCTCTCTCTCTCTCTCTATATAATATTATAAATTCGTAAATTAAAAAATTCAAGATAAAATAAATTTAACTCTCTTAAAAGTGAAAAATTATTGTTCCACTTAGCTAAAGTAACTAATAATATGATATATACAGTATATCTCTCTCTCGTCACTCTCAATCTATATAGTTTATTTATTAGTATTAAGAGTAGATATATATAATATATAACGTATATATATATAGAGAAGAATATATATATATATTATGATATATAGAGAGAAGAAGAGAAGAGAGAGAGGAGAGAGAGAGAGCAGGGAGAGGGAAGAGAGCAAGAGAGAGAGAGAGAGAGAGAGAGTTGACCCTAAAATCTGCCATGCCCTATGATGTGGCATTCCAGGAGTAGGACAGACAACTTCCATCGGATTTCATCTCCTGTCCAAAACAGCATCACATATGGAGAAGTACTCAAAGAGGATGGATTGGGCCATCCTCCTTTACAATGTATTTTCTAATACAAACAAACAAATGTTATTACTGTTTCTAATGCTCACACATTCAACATTGCTGACAATTTTCGGCCTAACATATCCTCATAAAGGTCACGGGTGGACGCATGGGTCTCTTCTATTTCATCACTTCTTCGAATTATAAATTTAATTATTGATTTGCAATCATTCAATTATTCGAAATTATAATATTTCAATTTAGATTTACAATAAAATTAAAATGAAAATATATGTCAAAATCTTAAAAATTCCATTCAGAACCATTTTTTTCAAAAAAAAAAAAAAAAAATTATCATATGTTTTCCAAAAAACAAAAAAGCAAAAAATGTATATTAAAAAAAAAAAAAAAAAAATTATATTAAGAATTATACTTAAACTGGATATCATTTCAATTCAAATTCAAATTATTCAAATATAAAAATGTTAAAGAAAATTTTGAATTCTTTGTGAACTAAGCCAAATATAAAACCTATTCCAAGAATTTGATTTCATTTGTAGCTATAAATTGAACATCAGAGTGAAAAAGAACACACTATGTCAAATCCTAACAAAAGAAGAAATAACTAACAACACATTGATATTTATTAGTAGCTTTCTGAAAAAAAAATGCCTATTTGCATACATACAATTGCATTTACAAAACACAATCCATCACCAATGGCTTTCAATCTTCAAGTACATACCTGTTTCTTCTTGCACCAAAAGCTAGTCTCTGCAAAGGTAGGATAATTAAAAAGAAACAGAAAAGCAAAGCTCAGAAACCAATAAAAACTTCGAATAAGCAAGATGCATATTTGACTTTACATTAAAATAATAATAATAATTATCAAAACAACACAGGAAGATGATCAGCATTTTACTCAACTGAAAATATTTGTGAGTAGGCTTTTATGCCAGTAAGGAAACGAATATAAGTTGGCTTTCTCGATCCATTGGCAGGGATGGATCTGATATTTGGGACAAGGTATTCTGCGACCTGCGACAACACCATCCCCAACACATACACTATCAAAATTAAAAGAAATAGTAGAACAGAAGTAAAGAACATTAATAGAAAAATGTTAATCAGTGAAAATTAATGGTGATGCATGTCATGCGGCCGATGTCTGCATATTGAATTACACATGCATTTTACATAACAATCCTATAACAGCCCAGAAAATGTTTTTTTTCTCTTCTTTTTTCCTCCTCTTTTAGATGTTAGCAAAAAGGCATCACTTTTTTTCCTGTGAATAGCCTATGATAACTTTCCACGCTGAACTAAGCACGTCAAATTTTATCATATAAGAATATTTACTTGATCATGGCATTTTACTAGCGATAAATGGTTACACGGCTTCTGTTTACTGTAGAAAACATATCAATCATCTGATAGTCAGACAAAGTTACCTAATAGCAGTCTGTATCTCACTAATTCAGAATGATAGACAAAATCTTACCACTTCAGCTGGTTCTGCCAAAACATTAATGAAAAACTTGGCCTGCAACAGGTAAAATGTTTTAATTTCAATCAAAAGCTCACAGAATAAGACTCCAACATCTAGATGGTTGTTTATTCAACCTGCTTGGTAGTAGCTCCAGACATGAGAAGATCAGTTGTGACCATTCCAGGCTGCAGATGAGAGAGAGAGAAAGAGAGATAGGAACAAGAAATTGAAGGGAGTTCTTTAGAATTAATTTGAAGACAGACCATAGAAAGCATTGGATAAATCTGCCTTAACCCTAGAAATAAAAAGGGCATCCAATAAATTTTTCCTCGGACAAATTTCTGCTACCACTAAAGAGATCAAATCCATGCACTTGTAACATAAGAAGCATAAGAAATCACTGGATAAGACTCATTTGCAGAGTAGCATGGAGAAGTAATCCACCAATATCAGAATTGAGTGCTATAGGTGTGAGAAATGGTTGCAACAAATTTTCCAAATATGGCACACATATTTACTTCGTATGATAACTGTAATTTAATGTGGAAAATTATTGTCGTATTATTTTCATCAATAGGGATACTTTTATATACATATATAGGATACTATAAACCTATTAGGAATCTAACTCCTAACAGAACTCTATTTACAACTAGTCCTTAACACTCCCTCTCAAGTTGGAGCATAGATGTTAATCATGCCCATTACATATATAGGATATCATAAAAACCTATGAAGATCTAACTCTCTAACAGAACCTCTATTTACAACTAGTCCTTAAGCACTCCCTCGTCAAGTTGGACGCATAAGATGTTAATCATGCCGCATTATTAGATAAGTGGTTATATACTTCCAAGTCTAATTTAGAGCTTTGTAAAGAATCTTCCGCACTGTTAGCACTTAGTTTTAACAGGTGCTTCTTGGAGACGAACTAACATGCCTTGTTATGATCTTTTCGCGAACGAAATCTGAGTCGATGACTAATACTGCAATCTCGATATAGTTATATTGTTCTGTTTCATGAGAAATTAGGGATTTCATCACAGCAATGTGAAGAGCGAGCTTGATTGTCACACGATAACTTTGCAGGAATCAGAGGACCGACTTGAAGCCAATTTCCTCTAACAATTGATGAAATGCCAAATTATTTCACAGAGGCGAGGCTAATTTGCGCCAATAAGCTCGAATATTTCTGAGATTCAGACACAATCCGATCGTCCTAGAGCTACATTTTGTTTTTATGTTTGCTCGTATTGCATCTCTTCGTTTTTCCGGTTGCCCTTTTCTTCACTATCCTTTCTGCTTTTCTCCATGATATCAAAGTTTCGCCACCCACTTTAAAGACAAGTTTCCACCCACAAAGACACAATATCCTGAAGTTAATCTTCTATCAACCTTCGAACCTGCCCAATCCGCATCCGAAAAACACTCAATATCCAAATGCCCATGATTACTGTAAAGGAGGCCACGACCTGGATTACCTTTTAAGTAGCACAAAAATTTATCCTAAAGCTTCCCAATGAATAACAGTAGGAGAAATATAAATTGGCTTAAGACGCTCATAGAGTAAGCAATATCTGGACGTGTTATCGTAAGATAATTTAGTTTGCCCACCAATCTTCTATACATCTTAGGATCATCAAATAGCTTACCACCAATTGAAAGTTACAAATTAGGAGTCATTGGAGCACTGCATGGCTTGGCACCCAACTTTTCAGTTTCCTTTAGTAACTCAAGGACATACTAGTAAGTCAAGGACATACTTCCTTTGAGATAAGAAGATGCCTCTCTTACACCTAGATACTTCTATACCCAAAAAATACTTCAACAATCCTAAGTCTTTTTTCTGGAACTGAGTCTGGAGGAATGACTTGAGTGATGTAATGCCTGCAGAATCACTCCCTATAATAACAATGCAGAATCACTCCTTGTAATAACAATGTCATCAACATAAACCACAAGTAGAATCAAACCAGTGTTAGTACTTCTGAAAAATACAAAATGATCAGAAATACTCTTCTGCATGCCAAATTGACATTACAAAATCTACCAAACCAAGCTCGAGAGGACTCTGTTTTAAGCCATAAAGAGATTTTCGAAGTTTACACAATTTACCCAGCTCCCCCTGAGCAACAAAGCCTGGTGATTGCTCCATGTAAACTTCCTCCTGAAGATCCCCATGAAGAAAGGCATTCTTAACATCCAGCTGATGTAAAAGGCCAGTCAAAAGTTGCTGCTAAAGAAATAAACAAACGAACAGAAGACAATTTGGCTACAAGAGAAAAAGTATCAGAGTAATCAAGGCCATAAATCTGAGAATAGCCTTTAGCAACTAATCGATCCTTGAGATGGGCTACAGATCCATCAGGATTCATTTTAACTGTGAAAACCCATTTATAACCAATAGCTTTGTTACCTGCCGGGAGAGGCACAAGATCTCAAGTACCATTAGTATCTAAGGCAACCATCTCCTCTTTCATTGCTGCACACCAACCAGGATGGGACAAAGCTTGGACAACAGTGACAAAGTGTTAGGTAGAGGACGGTCTAGGTTATTACAAAAACAACGAGGATGAAGGAGAAAGATGATCTAACTAACAAACATGAAATAGGATAGGTACCCACTTGCTTGCATTTACCTTTTCGAAGAGCAATGGGTAGGTCAAGGTCTGACTGAGGAGTGGATGGCATAGGCTCAGGTTGAGTGGAGGGAACTGGATCTTCTATTAAAGCGGTAGAAGGGGGAATAGGAGGAGCAGATGCTGTAGCAAGAGATGCTGGTGCAGGAGGGGGAATAGGAGGAGTAGATGCTGTAGCAAGAGCAAGTGCAAGTTCAGGAACAGGAACAGCAGCAGGAGCAGGAGTAGGAGAGCTAGGAAATTGCTGGATAGCGTAGACTAAAAGCTCATCATCCTGCCCCTCACTCTTATACATAGGAGAAGGAAAAAATGGAGTACTCTCAAAAAATGTGACATCGACAGAAATAAGATAACGGTCAAGTTTGGGAGAGAAACAACGATATCCCTTTTGATGCCTGCCGGAGAATACCCAAAGGAAAATACAACAAAGGGATTTTGACCCTTAATTTGGAAACACTGTGGACGAACATCCACGACACAAAACAAAGTACCAACCAAAAAATACGAGTTTAATTAGGAAATTAAAAGTTTGAGAAGGAAACAAGACACTATAAGGAATTGCCCACCATTAAAAGCACAGAAAAGGCATGCGATTTAATAAAAAAACATGGCATGCGATTAATAAAAAAACATGCAGTAGAGACAGCATCCGCCCAAAAATGTTTAGGGACCTTCATTTGAAATAGGAGTGCCCTAGCAACTTCAAGAAGATGTCGATTTTTCCTTTCTGGAACCCCATTTTGAGGAGTATCAACACGAGATGTTTGATGAAGAAGACCATTCTGTGACATATAAGATTGGAAGGAACTAGATAGATATTCTTTAGCATTGTCACTTTGCAATGTGCGATAGAGGTATTAAATTGAGTTTTAATCTCAGCACAAAAGGAACAGAAAATAGAGAATATCTAAGAACAAGTTTTCATTAAAAATAACCAAGTAACACTAATCATCTACAAAAGTTACAAAATATCGAAAGGCAGTTTAGAAAAACAGGAAATGACCCCAAACATCAGAATGAACTATACTTTTCAAAACGGGGATAAAACCCAGTTTCATTGATGAAGCCCGTTTATTGACTCGAGGAACTAAAGGTAAACGATGATGTTTGGCAAATTGGCAGGATTCACATTCTAAAATCGATAAAGACTGAAACTGCAGACACAATTTCTTTAAAGTAGTCAATGAAGGATGACCCAAACGACAATGCACGTCAAGAGGAGAGAGAGCACCAATACAAGCCAAAGATGACGAAACTTGTTCATCCAGAAGATAAAGGCCACCAAACTCACGTCCTTTACCAATAATCCGCTTCGTCAAAAGATCCTGAAACACACAATAGGTAGGATAAAATTTAACACAATAATTCAGTAGACGAGTAATTTTGCTACAGATAATAGATTGAATGAAAAACGAGGCAAAAAAAAAAAGAAGAAGACAACAAAAGAGATGGGATGGGATTGGCGGTGCCAATACACTTGACAGAAGACGTGGACCCATCAGCTACAGTAATATGACGATTAAATTGTTCAGGTTCTTTAACTAAGGATAAGAGACTAGGGTTACCTGTCATATGATCTGTGCAACCAGAATCAATGACCCACTCTGCAATGACCCACTCTGGTGAGGTAGACATAAGACATGTAGCAGGAGTACCTGAATTGACAGCAGCAACAATTGAGGAATCAATAGACTGAGAAGAACGGTATCTAGAGAGCTCAGCATACTCCGCAGCAGAAATTGTTACAGTGTTCCTAGAAGAAGTAACTGCATAATCTTCAGTGGCCATATTTGCCCTTGGGGGCTTATTTATCAGTTTCTTACAATACCGTTTAGTGTGACCAGGTTCATGGCAATAACGGCAGATAAGAATGCTCCTCCCAATTAATTGGTCCATTACTACGGTTATTTCCTCCTCTGTTTCCTGGCTGTCTAACGATCTGATTACGACTCACAAGCGCACTATTATCATAAGGGGATCGGGTATAAGAACCTTCAATATGTAGTAATCTAGCAAAAGTCTCTTGAAGAAAGGTAAAGTCACTGCCTATAAGAACCTGTGATTTGGCAGTTTCAAAAGCCGGAGCAAGACCTGCAAGAAAACTCATTACAGTCATTTGTTCTCGCTGAGTCTGTTGAACTTTAATATCAGGGCTAAATGGCAATAAAACATTAAGTTCCTCGTAAATCTTCTTCAATTCCATGAAATAAGCTGTGAGGGGCTTATCTTGCTGGTCGGCCCGATAAATCCTTTGCAGACCTCATACATACAAGATAGATTACCTTTTCCCGAGTACAAAAATTCAAGATAATCCACCAGTTCCTTAACAAACTCACAATGATTAATTAAGCCAAGTACCTCACTGTCAATCGAATTCTGAAGCTGTAAAAATAATCAAGCATCCTCTCTAAGCCAGATTTGCCTAGCATCTCCTTCAGGTGGATCATTGGTCAAGTGGTCATCCTTATCCAAACTACAAAAATATATACGAACTGTTTTACTCCATGCCAGAAAATTGGATCCAGTAAGTTTGTGTTCCGTTATTTTATTCAGTAATGGCACCACATCAGTGATGATAGGTTTCGATTCGAAAGTCTCCGGTGGAGTAGTCGTCATGATTTGTGATTAAACGCTCAAAAACAAATGTAGCACAGCAAAGGAAAACTACGATTCTTGGTAAGTTGATAGCAGAATAGCAAATAGGCAGCAGCACAATATAAATTCACAAATTCAGACTTTACCCGGCAAGGCGGCAGCAAAGGTGCAGCACAAAAAACACCACAAAAGTCAAAGAGGGCCGGGCAAGGCGGCAGCAAAGGTGCAGCACAAAAAACACCACAAAAGTCAAAGAGGGCCGATGCAACACACTGGGTTGCACTGTACTGGCAGAATCGACGCCGGAAACTGAGAGCCGGTGACAGGAGATGGTCGGATGCGCCTGCACGCGCCGGTACATGAAGAAGAGTGGAAAGTATGAGTGGCGCGTGAAGCCCACTCGCGAGGATTCCAGTGACCGGATTTGGAGGCAGAGCCGATCAGCGGCCTGCCCTTCTTCCTTGGGTGGCAGTGAGACAAAAACACCAACCTATGTGGGTGACCTAGACTGGCAGTCACCAAAAAACACCCTCTGCCTGTAGTTTCAACGCAAAAGAGCAGAAAAAAAACCTAACGAGCCCCCTCGGGCTCTGATACCATGTAATTTAATGTGGAAAATTATTGTCGTATTATTTTCATCAATAGGGATATATAAATACATATACAGGATACTATAAACCTATTAGGAATCTAACTCCTAACAGAACTCTATTTACAACTAGTCCTTAACAATAACTTTTAAGGTACACAAGCACACAACAAACTTTTTCATTTGAAATCCCAACTCACTGTTATGGTCCCTAGATAAGGATCTAGTTATGGGGCGATGGGATGAGGGATTGGTGGGTGATTGGGATGACGAAGGGCGTTTACTGCGACCTATGGTTGCAGACGTTCAGGCTCAATAGAGGGACCCTGACCTCTTGAGTTTAAGTCTCAAAAACTGTTAGGAAAGTTCAAAACTGAATTATCATTAACAGAAATGAAAAAAAAAAAAAATGATTAAATTACAGAAATATAAGTTAACTGCCTCTAAAATAAGGGAAGTTACTGCTAGGGAATTGGTAAACCACCCACTTAAACTTAGGGAAAGCAAAACACATGACAGAACATGGGAAAACAGAAAAAACAGGGGAATAAAAAAACTAACTCGGACAGACAAAAACAAGAAAGGAAGCTAATTGCTGGACTTTGACTGACTTAGCTTTTCTGCTTCCATAGGTGAAACTCTTGTACACCTGGACGGCTTGCTAACTACTTCCCTCCTCCACAAGGCGTTGTCCTCAAACGCAAATTTGGATATTGAGGTGGAACTGATTAGCATCCTCCCATGAAGCACGGCAGGAGAAGAGTTATGCAAGTTTGGATATTTGAGGTGGAACTGATTAGCATCCTCCCATGAAGCATCAGCAGGAGAAGAGTTATGCCAATGAACCAGAACTTGTAAATGTCCACCCCGCACACGATGATCCAAGATAGCAAGTGGTTGATGTTGAACAGAATCTTGCGGAAGAGGTGGCAAAACTGGAAGAGGTGTAGTCGAACCAGTATGGTACTTTTTCAGGCTGGACACAAGAAAAACAGGATGAATTTTTTACTCCGAAGGTAGATCCAACTTGTATGCCATGATTCCAACTCTTGCAGTAATAGTAAATGGCCCATAGAACTTAGTTGAAAGTTTCTAGTTGCTCCGTTTAGAGATGGACTGTTGGCGATAAGGCTAAAGCCGAAGTAAAACCTGCTCACCAACCTAGAACTCCAAATCCAGATGATGTTTGTCATAATTAGCCTTCATTTTTTGCTGCGCTAGAAGGAGATTATGGCGTAGTAACTTCAGAACTTCATCCCTGGACTGTAATGCAATGTCCACAGCCTCTACGAATGAACTACCAGGACAGTATGACAGCAATCTAGGTGGTGGACGGCCATAAACCACTTCAAAAGGTGTAGCCTTGAGACAGGTGTGAAAACCGGTATTATAGAAATATTCAGCCCATGAAAGCCAATCTGTCATTTAGTAGGCTGCTCACTTGTAAAATATCTGAGATACATCTCAATTGTGCGGTTTAGCTGCTCACTTGTAAAATATCTGAGATACATCTCAATTGTGCGGTTTACAACCTCTGTTTGACCATCAGATTGTGGATGGTAGGCTGAGCTAAAAGACAATTGAGTGCCGCTCAAACGAAATAGCTCCTTCCAAAAAGAACTTGTAAAAGTAACATCACGATCAGGAGAATCAGGAATTGTTAACCAGGCCATGAAGAAATCATATCTTTAGCAGGAAATTAGAAGAACAGATTGAAGGGAAAGAAGGGATTAATTTGTAATTGTTGACTATGCTGAATTCAGGTTTAGGGAAAGCAATAAAGGAAAAAACAAAAAGACTAAAATGATTGGCTGAACCAACCCCCAGACGAGCCCGATCTACAGCAAAGAATGCTGATTACGAGACTGACAGAAAAAAAGTAACCCCTTTCCAAACTGTACACTATATTATTACAACAGAAATTAGTAACAAACTATAGCTGTACTGGAACTGCTTCTGGTCTTCCTTCCCAAGAATGATTCTCTTAGCTGGCTTCCCTTTCCTGGTATATACCCAAATGCCCTTTGCGTTATCAAGCTATTATGCGCTCATCATTGCCACCCTCATGAGGAGCAGCCTTGTCCTCAAGGCTGAAGTCAGGAAACTGTGCCCGGAAATCTGCTTCGTTAACCCAAGTAGCATTCTCTTCCGTTGTCCATGCCACTGTACCAGGATCTGTGAGACAAGTTGCCCATTCTGTTTGGAGGTCTTCCTTGCACACACTTTGAGTGGCTCCAACATAGGCTCAATTTCTGCTTCCATAGTGTCCGGTAATTTTCCCGCAACTGCATGATCTCCTATCACCTTCTTTAATTGAGAAACATGGAATACCGGGTGAATACGAGCAGTTGATGGCAACTCGTGAATCACGAGCAGTTGATAGGACAAACTTGAAGCTTTAGATAAGCAACAGCCCCCGATCCTTCCCAAAAAAACTCGAATGGGACCATAGAAAGCGAGCAAACAAGCTTAGCATTGATACGCGTTTTGCTGCTGTTTGTTGCCTATAAGGCGCGGAGCTTGAGGAAATCTTTATTCCCCACTGAGAACTGAACAGCTCTCCTTGCCCGAATTTGGCATACTTAACATGAAACTGCTTGAGATCCGTTACAAATTTGCTGCCGGATGTTGACGATCTCACTTCTTCTATACTTTACTGCAAAATGTGCTGTTGATAATGCCTCCCATCACTAGTTTCTCCGGCAAATAGTGTGTGTCCTTAAACTCAAATGGGTCTCTCGTTAGCTTGCACATTGGTAATTTTGTGTTTATTACCCAATATGCTTTTGCCCTGCCTAGCCATTTAGCCATTTTCTGCGCGCTGTTTCCGGATGAGAAACACCGTATGTTAGCATTCCAGGAGCTTCTATTTGTGATGCCTCGGTTTGCCCGTCAGTTTGGGGGTGGTAGATGGAGCTAAAAGAAGTAACGACCCTTGGAGCTTAAATAACTCTGTCCAGAAAAATGGCTGAGGAAGATCGGATCATCGGGTCCATGTCACCAATGAGTTTTCGGTATGCGCAGGTGTTATGACGGACACCTCTTTGTGAAAACTTCAGCCACCTTTAGATGCTGTAAAAGGATGTGTTCAAGGCAATAAATGGGTACGTATTTGTGGACAGGCAATTCAACCACCACCAGTATCTTGCAATCAGGACTCCTTTGATTTTGGAAGCCCGGATAGTGAAATCAAGGAGATAATCTTCCCAAATTTGGAAGAATGGGCAACGGCTTCAAGTAAACCTCCCGGGATTTTAAGCCTCCATAATTTTGGGCTTGACAAACCAAAACAACGCCACAAATTTCCTTGATTGCGTCCATCATCTTGGGCCAATAAAAGTTATTTCAAGGCAATTCTCTTGTAGGTTCTAAGTTGCACCGATTAGTGGACCCCCCCATAGAAGTGGAATGAAATTCATTGATGAGCTGGTATCCACGTAGAAGGACGGTAAGGAACTAACCTTCCCTTGTAGAGAACGGCCTTGTTGACCGAGAGTATGGTTGGTTGATTGTATGGCTGGGATGTTAACGGCCGAAAAACAATTGCGGACAGTGCTGATCTTGATTAATTTCAGCTTGTCATTCTCATCCCAATCTACCATTTGAGCTCTAGAACAAGCACAAACTTCCATGTCTTTCAATATGCACCTTGATAAAGGCACTCCGCTGCTTGGCTGTCTGGGTTTTTCCGGACTTTTATCTTCAATCATAAAAGGTCATATCCCCATGATTTTTAGCTTCCCAATACTCGACAGTTGAGTCTGGAGTGGACACCTCAATGTTTCAAGCTTCTTTATCTGTCGCACCCGTGGAATTTCCTCCAAATCAAATAAGGCCTCAACTGACGGATTAGCCAAAACCAATTGCCATCAATTCGATTCTCTTACATAAGCAGCCGGTATAATGCCGGATCTCCGGTGGCCTTACTAACAACATGCTTACTTAGGTCTGTTTTCTTTTGCATAGAACCAGTCGCTGTTAGCTTTTTGTTGCATAAGAACAGCCCCTATACCGGACTTGGATGCATCCGTTTCCACCACAAATTCCTTGGAAAAATCAGGCATAGCAAGGACCGGAGAAGAGGTGATTGCTGCCTTTAATTGTTCAAAGGCCTTTTGTGCTTTTGTTTCCCAAGCAAACTTTCCCGCTTCCTTCTTAAGTAGCTCCGTCAATGGCCTAGCAAGCTGCCCATATCCAGCGATAAATCGTCGATAATATCCAGTCAAACCCAAGAATCCCCTCACTCCCTTGATATTGGTTGGAATTGGCCAATTGAGTACACTAGTCACTTTGTTAGGATCCATAGAAACCCCTTTTGCTGAAATTATATGGCCCAAGTACTCAGAGTCTGCAAAAGTGCACTCTTGCCACTTCTTGCTATTGAGGTGGAGGGAGTGAATTTGTAGGAGCTGAAATACTATCTTCAAATGCCTTTTGTGATCTTCCCAATGCTTGCTATAGACCAAGATGTCATCAAAAAACACAAGGACAAACTTCCGTAGATGAGGTCGGAAGATGTTGTTCATAACAGCTTGAAAGGTGGCCGGGGCATTGGTGAGCCCAAATGGCATGACTAAGAACTCATAATGCCCGGTGTGTGTACGGAAAGCTGTCTTCTCAATGTCAGGTTCTGCTACCCAGATTTGAAAGAACCCACTTTTCAGGTCAAGTTTGGAAAAGTAGTTGGCTCCATGAAGTTCATCTAGTAATTCTTGGATCACCGGAATAGGGTATTTGTGAGGAATGGAAATGGTGAAACCTATTGAGCTGCGGTAATCAACACAAACCTCCAGCTTCCATCCTTCTTGATTTTACCAGCAAAACTGGCTAGAGAAAGGGCTCTGAACTTGGCTGGAATAACCCAAGCAGTTAAGCATCTCTTGTACAAGCCGATTCAATCTCATCCTCTGATGGTACCCATAGCGATAAGGCTGACAGATACTGGTCCATGTTTCCGGTTGGAGATATAATCGGTGATCAGCTGACCGTTAGGAGGAAGAGTAGAGATCTCAGAGAAACACCATGGATGTAATTGGTGAGTAAACTCTTCGAGTTCAGCTTGTTGTTCTCTGGTCATTAGCTCAATAGTGGCTGCCGGGGTTTATCTATGCACCAGCCCATAAAGAGCACAGAAGTCAATTAAGGAGTTTAGAAATAGAAACCCTGCTATTGGTATGTTTGACGAATAAGGGAAGGATCTCCGGAAGAGGAGGGCTTCGCCGTCATGGAATTGTGGAATTTTCATCATTAAAAACTTTCCCCAATTCAACTTTTACCTCCCAAGAGTCTCTAGCCATGCTTTACTCCAAGAAGTAATATCCACTCCGCCTGAGTGGAAAAATGTAGAAATCTCCTTGTAACTTCCAAGGCTTCCAAAATCTAACAGCAAGTTTTCGGCAAACCCCAGAGGATTTGAGAACGCGTGAACATGCCCCCAATCGCACCAAAGAAAATGGGATTGTTGGCCGACAATTCACCCCAACTGTTTAATTCAAGTGCTGTTGAGACAAATTGTGGGGCTAGCTCCACTGTCGATTCATAATGAACTACTGCTTGCGTGCCCCCAAACTTTACCATTGTAGCTTCAATGGTTTGCCTTTGTATTCCCCCAGCTGAAAAATTAATAAGGCAATCAAGGTGGGGCAAAATGAAGCTACATCAAACCTCTAGTGGAGGTTCTGCAACTGATTCATCTCCCATATCAAAAAGTTGGAGGAGGTTCTTTTGTAAATCCGATCTTCACCACCAATTAGGGCATAAGGGATTTGTGTGGCAGACATGGAGAGAGGAGTATGGTTTGCTTTACATCTGAGAAACATAGGACCCTTCTCTCTCTTAATTCCTGGCTATTCCTTGTGGATAGTGTTTGATGCCTCTGTTTCTGGCAGCAACAGCGGTGTTTGATTTGGTATGTTGGCGCTTGAAGGTGCGCAAGCCTGCTTTAGTAGAGTTCCCGTAAGATTCTGATGGCAGTGCGGTTGGTAGTGATGGTCGGTTTATGGGTTGGGATTTAGGTTTTGATTGAATGGTTCGGGTCAGAGTGGAATTACAGATTGGGCTTGGGCTTAACCCATCCTCTTAAGGTGTTGTCGCCGGAGTTGAAGCGAGATGAGTGTCGATTTGAAGAATGGAAACGACAGCTCAATTCTCAATTCCTTCGCAAGCTTGCCATCACCGGCTAATATTAGATCGGGAGCGTCTTTTGCGTTTGATTCCGACTGTATTCGCGACTGAGACCATTAAGAATATGGCAATAAGCTGCCGACTCTTGAGAACGTTCTGGATTTCTTGCTACTCTCGAGAAAAAATTCGGTTGATATAGTTGACAAACCGATTCTTCTTGCTTGGTTGCGACTAAAACCTCATATGGTCTGTAATCCTCAACAAAACTGTTTAAAACTCGGAGCTCATGCGTGACCCATCCCATTCCGGAATCGGTTCCGGTGTCGTATAAAACGCAAACCAGTGAATGGGATGGCCTTGCAATTCCAATAAATGCCTGAGCTATCTGCTCAGAAGGGAATGCCAATGGAGTTTGAAAAATTCTCGCGCTCTGGCTGATCCACCCAATTGGTCGGTTCCATCGAAGGTAGTCATGTCTGTTCTTTTGTGATGGAAATTGAATGAGGTAGTGGTTTTGGGTTTATGTTTGTGGGTATCGTATTGATGGGTCTGTGCATTGGGGGTTTGGAGAAATTTTGGGTAGACGTGTTGGAATGGGTTTGTGGTGTCGCTTGGTGTTTTTTGTGGTGGTTGGTGAGAGGTTGGAGATTGAATAGCCCTTTCCCTGTAGAGTGAGGAGGAGTTTTTTGGATCTCGTAAAGTTTTGGTCGGAATTTCTAGGAATAGATTTGGTTGTACGAAGCTTGAGGAGCATCTAATGCTGGGTTGGTTTTGCATTTGTTCGCGTTAGTCGGGCAGCAACATTCTTCTTCCAAGGCTTCTACTCTGTGAACCATTCTCGTCTTTGGGGCATCTATGACGGATCCGGCAGGTCGGGGGACCAATGATGGAGAAATCAGTGAATGTTAACAACCAGAGAAATCAATATTTAGCAGGAAATAGAAGAAACAGATTGGAAGGGAAAGAGAGGATTTAATTGTATTGTTGAACTTGCTGAATTTTACAAGAGTTTAGGGAAAAGCAATAAAAGGAAACAAAAGAAAAATATTGGCTGAACCCAACCCCCAGGACGAGGCCCGATACAGCAAGAATGCTGATTACATAGAGACAGAAAAATTACCCCTTTCCCAAAACTGCTTACACTATATATACACAGAATTCAAAGTAAACCAAAACTATGCTTGACGTGTAACTGCTTTTTCTTCCTTTCCCAAGGATGATTCTCTTAGCTGTTTCCCCTTTCCTTGGGGTATATACCCAAAATTGCCCTTTTGCCGTATCAGCTATGCGCTCATCCAATCACGACCATAGTTTCAGGCAGCCCATGTATATTAAAAATATGATCCGAAAAAAGGAACGAAAAGCCCCACCAACTTATAGCGAGTATAAGGATAGAGGGGGAATAAAAGTGGCCGTATTTTGGAAAAAAACGATCTAACCCACCACCAATAAAACACTTTTTTCCCTTTTGGAACATTTGGCAAGCCTTCCAACAAAGTCAAAGAACATAGTCAAAGGGGCGGACCAGATTTTTGGGTGGTGGGAATAGGAAAGGAGGTTGAAGGAAAAGACCTGCTAGTTTTTTGTTGCAATGGTTCTT
>NW_023591316.1:0-42957 GCF_014843425.1 Jatropha curcas | reverse complement strand
TTTCACTTTTTTTGTTCTTTTTTGTTTTTATATTTGTGGTATAAATTTCTTTGTTGGTCATTTTATGATTTGATATTTTTCGTATTTGGTGGCTTGTTAATTTATTAAAATTGCATTTATTAATATACAATTTTTTTTTAATTTATCCTCATATTAGTTATTTTTTGATTTTTATAATGTCCGGAGTGTGAATATTTATTTTTGTTTCAGATATTTGTGCTGTAAAAAATGTGTGATAAATCTAATTTTGTTTTCTTTTATTAAAGTTTATTTATTAACTATTGATATGTTATAATTTCAATATTTTTTGGCTTATTATTATGTGATTAAAAAATTGAATATTTTGAGTTTTATTATATTTGTTGTTAAAGTTGATACTTTGGTTGTGATTTGATATTGTGATTGATTATTTTATAAAATAATTTTAATATATAAAATAGATATTGAATTTAAGTTGCTCACAATTTTTGGGTTATGTAATGTATGGATTAGGTTTTAAAATTCATGTGTTTGTCCTATAGGGTCGTTTTTATTTTTTTTTTTTTTTTTAGTATTCTTTTAAAGTTAAATATTTTATGTACTCAACTGTATTTTCGATGTCTGGGTTTTTCAGTGATCATTGACTTGCCTTGACATGATTGTGACTTAGTAATGTGGAAGATGAGAATAAGAGTAAGTGTATTCAGCTTGGAGCAAGGAGAATTAGAAAGGTGTTTTAGGGTGCTAGAGGGAAGCATGAAAAACATCACGCGACAAAATGGCGGATCGAAACAGAACCACAAGCTTGTGTGAAGTATCTTCCACTTTCGGGGCCACAATTTATTCGTTTTGCTAATCAAAATTCAGCTCATTTTCCTCCTCAACCTGCACCATGCAAAGCTTGATTCAGAATACTTGAAGCTTTTAAGTGCGGATGTCCTGGTAGGCACTGCAGCATACAGGTATCCTTCTTGATGTGCAACTGGCCATTCCTGGTCTATGGGTAATATAACGAAGGCATTAATAGAACATAAAACTCCAAATTTAACAATCAGTAATTTTGTCTTTGCCTTTAATCTTATGCAAATGTTAAATTATTAATTACATTCCCATGTTCGGGCCAAAAATCTGAACTGGGATATCCTCCAATTCAGGAGTTTGACCAAATATTTTCAATTCCGTAAGCTTTTGGAGCGAGTAAAAATACTTCTCTCTTTTTCGCAAATTGGTCTACTGAAAGCTTCGAGATTCAGTTTTATCTATATCAGATCAACAAGATGCTTGTTGAGTACAAAAGAAAAAGGTGGAAAACAAAAAACGAACCAGTGGAGGAGAAATTATATAAGTTGACCTAATTGCCAGATACCTCCTTTTGATAAAGTCTCAATTCTCCGCCGTAAGAATTTAGCCCTTATTTTGCCATCAGCAGATTTCCCTTTTCCAAGGCTTTGGCCCTTGTAACAATGTACATCTAATAGCACTGTAGGCTGCAGAACTGAAATGGGAATAGAAATTAAAATTTAGGCAAAACAAAGAAGATATTTTGCTGCACAGGCTAACCAAGAAGTTTTACTCAGGCACTGGTTCGCCAGAAGGCAGAATGTGGTGCATAAGTTTGATTGGCAGTGATTTTTGGATGTTTAGGACGAACCCCTTGCTGTTACCGGTCCTTTCCACCCTTTAATTCTCCGTGGTCCAACATGGTTATTAATTCTCTGTGAGAGAAACATTGATTAAACATATTTGTTTTCAAAGGTTAAATGAATATTCAGAAAGAGTTTATGGTCTAAGAGTAACAATCATAATAAAAGGATGAATCAAATTAGAGAAAGCAATCACACTCCATTTCATGATGCCTACCTATTGATGGAATCATCAGTATATTCTTGGCTTCAACATTGGTAAGAACTGCCAAGTTTGGTCTAAAAGGTTCGGCCCTTTAACAAGCCTGTGTAGACGTTCAATTATGCGTGCCCACAGGTAGAAGCCAGAAGAAGGAACGTTTCAAGTGCAAATAATAGGAGTTAAGACGGCAATGAATACTAAAACGGACCCTGGTAATACCCATAATTTCAAAAAGCAAAAAAGTTGTTAAATGTAAAAAGCATAGAGAAGAAATCATTTTTCATGTTGAAACAGCAGGAACGATGTGATGGTCAATTTTTTTCCTCAATCATAGGTGGATATTGACACAAGTGAGCCGTCCACAGGTGGAGAGTTAAGTGTTAACATTGAGGCAATTTGATATTACAGGCAAAGGAAAAAAATATCTAGCAATATTTTGGTTTTAATGGTGGAAGGAAGGCCGAACTGGGGTTAGGGTCCGAGCTGAACTTCAGGAATGTTGTCGAGAGGCTGAGACTCCGACGCGGGACAGTTCCTATTTTAAAGTCGGTCCCCTCGGACCCAAGTGTTACAACGAGGGGCTTGAGGACAGATTGTGCCAGCGTGAATTTGTAATATATCCAGGGAAGTCATGGGCCCACTGAGGAGGCGGGGCTGGAAAGTTTAAACATTACAAAAGTCAGTGCGAGACTGTGCAGAGTGAAGCTAAGAGCCAGTGTCCTATGGATAGAAATTGATATTCTCAGGCTTTTTGACCTGTTTAGGAACGCTTCTGATGTTCCGATGGTGCGAACCTAGTGAGTCCAAGGATTGTGGATGAGAATTAAAGAACATTAAAAAAGTTCCTGCAATGAAATTAATGCAAGAACAAAATGCAGCTCAAAATTGAAAATATTACCTTTTCAATTTTCAACCCGTTTGTTGAGAGCACCTTGTCCTTGTAAAATCCTTGTAATTTTGTGATCATATTCATATTTTCTTGTCCTTCGCATTCAATAAATTCACTCTACAAAAAACCACATTGAAGAATCAAGTAAGACACTATTTGCCGTAATTACAATAATTGACCAAAGAGACCAATAGGTTGTGGATAGGAGTAAATAAAAGATAGGATCACATATTGTCACCTTGTGCATGGGAACAACTCCTGGGGATAGGTCATGTTTCCATCATCTGACATGCACCGGCACCGATGCAAGCTAGCCAAGTGATTCATAAAAGAAAAGTTGAAGAGATTAATATTTTAGAGAGTTATGTTAGAACCACAATGCATAATTCACAGTAAAGATCTAAGAGCTAAACACTAAAACGTTCATTTCCTGGTTAAAATAATATTGTGATAGAAGCAATAGCTTACAACTCAAATCAACTAAGCCTAAATTTCAAACTAGTAGGGGAGAAGATGCATAATGAACAATGAAGGGAAATTATGTTGCCCAATACACTTCTGAAATCAAGCCTACCTTAGAAAGCCAATGGTTAAAACAGACATTTAAGATACTGCTGTTTCAAAGCCAGTAATAAATGTACTGAGGTTGAATTACAAATCAGCAACGATCAAATAAAGAAAAAATTGGAAGGAACATAATCTTTATGAATGATGGCATCGGTCAACCTCTCTTTTTCCCTAAATTGAGACTGCAAGATGAGGACAGCACAAAAACTTTGAACTATAAAATCCAACTCATTTAAGCTTGAAAAAAACAGGATAATCAATTAATGATTAAGCAAAATCTAGAAAATTGAAGATAAAATTTATATTACACATTGCATACACTAACACTTCAGGGTATCAGGTTTATGAAACAACCACAGTTTACACAAGTCACATGAATATTTATTCTACCTCTTCGGTGTGTAGCAAAAATGAAGCCTTTTATCAGACCATGAGGAGGAAACATAATCTGAAACTTGTTTGGTTTCATCATCACACTTTGCAAAAGAAGAATTTGTTACTCATTGCACTTTTTAAGTTTCCCTTGAATAGGATGGAATTAAGTAAATAAAAGGTCCTCTCTGTGATCTTTACCTCAAAAAGTTCAAGTAAACTTGTAATATCAGTGTTTAAAAGATAAACTGAAGTGAGACATTTAATTGGGGCTTTTTTTTCCTTCAAATGCTTAATTAAATCGTATCTTATCATCATAAATTCCCTAGCAATATAATGTGGGTTATTTGTCTATTATTTCTAACTTTCTCAGCCATGGAAAAGCCCCTCAAAGGCCATATTCTTCAAATTAGGCAAAAACAAGAAAGGCACAGAACAACTTTAACTAACAATTTGTGCTTTCTGCGCAGCAAAACTCATTTCTGGGAATTTGAAAGATAAATATAAAATTCATTTTTATAATTTGACTGTTAGATGCAGCCATTCTTTGCAGTTGCTTTGATCTTTGTGTTTCAACCATAAGCAAGTAGACATAAAAGGTTTGAGTGGTTGACAGAAGGCTGGCGAAGAAAGTGCTGTTTGGGTTAGGGAGAAAAATGGAAAACGTGACAATGAAAATAATTGCTGCCAATACGATGTCAAGTGAATGCAGAAGGAGACAAATATAATATGTAAAATATAAATATTAAATTTCATGTTTAAAAATAAACTTGAATAACCCAGGAACTAATTTTTTATCCTTGGAGTAACGTATAAAATGTCAGCTCACATAAAGAAAGCACTCAATGTTTTGAAGTAAATTATATAATATTGCTTGGAAAATGCTTATAACTCAATGGCATGTCAAACACAGAACAACCATTTTAGAGCATACATTCATATACAATTGTGGTCAAAAGCCGCGTTTTTCTGAAAAAAAAACAAAAACCCATTTTGAATTAACTTGCAAGTGATTGCTTGAAAATTCTTATTAAAAGCCTCCCAAGCGAGTACATAATCAAGAACCTACATTAACATTCAAATCTAGAGAAAAATTCAAAAAATTTAACAACCAACAAGAACCAATTATCACGACCAAATAACTACTGAAAAACAAGTACAATAATTAAAAGGAAAAAAGAAAAACCTCTTCGATGCGAGTGAGGTTGGAGCTGAAGCCTATTGTTGATTCCAGGTTTAAAATCTCATTCCTTTCCAACAAAAATATGCACTAATCATCATCCCCTATACTTCGATGCCATTTCTCTTTTTTTCTAACGTGAAAAAAAGATTAAAAAAAAAAAAAAAAGACCCAAGATTCAAAAGGAAAAACTTGAAACACAGAGAAACAGGAAGGGGTAATAAATGGGATGAAAATATAGGATATTTTGGATTCAAGTGCATATTAAAAAAAATTAAAAAAAAAAAAAAAAAGACCCAAATTCAAAAAGGAAAAAACTTGAACACAGAGAAACAGAAGGGAAAAAGGGATGAAAATATAGGATATTTTGATTCAGTGCAAAGGAAGGATCAGAGACGAGAGCATGAGCATGAAATTAGGGATTCTTACGTTTTTTAAAATTGAATTTAAAAATGTTTGGTTATATAAACTGAAAACTTACTGAGAAATGAATGGCGATAGAGAAAGAAGGCGACAAATGGGAGCAATGGTTTTCAGTTGTCTGGTATCGATAACAACCAGCCCATTTAATGTGCGTTATTCACCATTTCCCCCCTTTTTTCTTCTATCCTAACGTACAATTTTTAATTAATTTTAACCAATCCAACTCTACTTCCCATTTTTGTTAAAAAATTAAACTACAATTCCCATTTTAGTAAAAACATAAATTTGTTTTATTTTTTTAAACAAAATTATAAAATTTTGCCAATTATATGTGGGCTGATTCATCTTTCCTCACTGACGTGAGCAGTGGAATGTTTTGAGTTCGAATCTTATCGATTATAAATAATAGCAAACTTACTGATTATACCCAGAAAATTAAATTGATATCGTATCGATTTTCATGGTTCTATATACAAAAATATATATTACCAGGAGATTGGAATTTTCCTTTCTGTTCTTTAATGTTCTTGTAAGGGATGATTTATAAATGGTAAGTGAGCAGGCGAGATGGACATGGTTGCTTGTCCAATTTAGACTATAATTGATTTGATTTTTAATCAGAATAAAATTGATTGACAGTATTAGATTTTGAACTGGATCAAAATCGAATAGGGGTGGATCCAATTCATTTTTTAATTTTGAAAAAGGAAACTGACTTAAAATGGTTAAAATTGGAATTGGCAAAAAATTATGCCCATTTTGATAATGATTTTAATAACTTTCAATAAAAGGAAAAAAAAAGTTTCAAAATTATATTGAAACCGAAAATAGAAGGACTAAAGTCGATATTTTGATTTTGATTCTCATAAATCTAAAATTATTGATTCGGTGAACCGGTGACCTTCAAGATGAGATGACAATTTTGATATTTTCTACTATTTGCTTTATTTTTATAACTTTATAAAATATTTATTTTTGTAAATCTTTACTATTGTAAGACATCATTATGTTATATAAGCAGTTTTTTAAAATAAAATGAATTAATGAAAAGGGGTAGTTATGAATCTCAAAATAAAATTATAATTAACATCCAAAAAAATTATTTAAATTTTTTCTAATAATAAATGCATATGAAAAGAATGAAAACTTTCTCTCCTTAGATATTAAAAAGAAAATATTTGTATAAAAAAAATAATAGTGGTTTGATATTCAAACATTATAATTAATAATAATTATAAAGAGTGGTTCAAGTGTTAAGACACGTTTTATTATAATGAATAATTTAGTCTTATTTAAAAAAAAAGTGGATTATTATTACATTGAGAGGATGATCTATCTCAATAATAATAATTCTTAAAAAAAAAAAAAAGAAGATTATTTTGATAAATCAGTACTTACCTAGAGGGGTGTCATGTAAAAGATTACCTTTTTCCATATTAAAAAATATATATATATATATATATATATAGCAATTGAAACATTTCTTTTGCATTTTTATACAATAAATGTAGAATATACACAAAAATTTTCGTGTAGAATTCATTATATTATATGCAAAATACCCTGTGCTTTCTTTCTTCCTTTCCTTCTTTTTTTTTTTTTTTTTTTTTTTTTTTTTTTTTTTTTTTTTTTTTTTTTTTTTTTTTTTTTTTTTTTTTTTTTTTTTTTTTTTTTTTTTTTTTTTTTGAGTTTGTATGATCTAGATCAAAGGACCCATATTAATTAATGTTTTGTAGGACAAAATATTAATTGATGAATTAATCTAAATATTATAAATTATTTTTATCACCATGTCAAATAAAAAGCATTGAATGCAGCTAATTATACGTAGTTTGATTGGTTTTTCATTAATATGAGAAATAGAATATTAAATGCAATGAAACAAAAATTTACAAAAAAAGTATTAAATGCAATGAAACAAAACTTGTATCTTTCCATGTGTACCTTTTAATTTGATTTCTATCGCATAGGCATGGAGAAGGGACCTTTATGTATTATGGTTAGGATGTCTAAGTGGGGACAAGAAAAGCCTACCTCAAAATATATATTAGGTTGTCTAATTTCTACATGTGAAATGAGTCAATATCATGAGAATAACACAACCGGCTGATTTAGAGAACAGAAATGAAAGAAAATAAAAGGAAAAAGAAATCCAAACTTAAACACCACAAGAGATAATAATTAGAGGGAGCTGATGAAGACAAGAAGCACTTAGTCTTTGTCCATATCTCATATCAGAAATTGATTTATTTCTTCTAATGGCCACTAAGTCTATTTCATTGGCCAAACTAAATAAACAACCTTCATGTTTTTGCATGTGATTATGTTTTTAGAACTATTGCTTCCACTTTTATTTCTTTGTTTTTCCTTATAAAACAATTCTTGAAAGGAAGAGCCTACTACTCATAATTTCAAAATTTTTTATGTAAATTTTTTTAAAGAAATAATAGAATTATCAAATTTTTAAAAGCCATGTATTATGGGGATTGGTACTTATTTAATAATAATAAGAAGAAGAAGGATGTCTTGATTTCATATTTATATATATACTCTCGAAAAATTTTAAAATAATTATGATAAAATTTCAAAAAGGCAAAAGCTAGACTCAAGGGATGTTTGGTTATTTATGGATAAGATGTAGATTATGCCAATTCTTCTTAAAGCCTTGAAGCTAAAGCTTGCAAAAAAGGTATTGAGCTTCAATGTGAAGAGAAGAAGTTGCACCAATTGATGTTGATATGTACAAAGATTCCTCCTGTCTTCAGTGTGCCTCTCAACATCTCACTCTCTTTCTTTTTTCCATTGTTATAAAATACAAGTTAGTTGTTAATCACTTGTTAATATGTTATTGCGTTCGAGGGATTATAGGACTCGAACCAGAGCCCCTTCACCGCTCCCGTCAAGATTTCTCAAATATTTATTTCAAAAATAATATGATTTTTAAAAAAATATTTCTTAAAATAATGTGCCTGTCCCATAAATGAAAAAAAAAAAAAAATTTTGCATTGAAATCTTCTTGATAGAAGATTTCAATGTGTTTATTGTATCCCACGCATTGGCTTAAAATTTATTTCTTGATTGACATTTTTGTGCACTTCTTTTTGTTTTCTTTTTCTTTTTCTTTTTTTTTTTTTTTTGCCCAAGATTTCTATTTGATTTGAGAGTTGATAAAAATTATTTATTTTAAAAATATTAATTTTATTTTTTTAAATTTTATGGAGATAATAATTAAATAATAATGGGGCAGTGTATTATATTTTGCTCAGGGCACAGGTACAGAACTAGTTATAAATTGAAAAGCATTAAACAAGAAATGCTAACCAATTCAAGTAGATATGCAAACTTTTGTTTTCTAATTTGTGAAAAACATATCTCTATTATTAGCATATGCCAAATCAAAATTATGATGGATGTCTCAATTTAATCTTTTGTCAGTATACATCACAACCCCAAAGCCATGGGCTATTGTCAACCTCCAAAATGGGCTTCGTTAAAACACTCATTCATACTCATAATAATCCAACTCCAGGCCCATGGCCCAGTCTTTGTAATTGAATTTTTTTTCAAATCTTAATGGGCTGGGATATAGACGAAGCCCTCATATAACAAAAAGTTGACTGTTTGGCAACAAGTATATTAGCAATCTAGAGAGGCATAGGGTTTTAGGGTTTCATTCCTTTATAAGCGCTCATTTTCAAGAGCAGAAACCTAGAGAGACATCAAGCGCCTGTGACTGTGAGAGAAACGGCCCCGTCACAGCAGAGCCATGGTGCACGTCTCCTTCTATCGCAACTGTAATCTTTCTCCTTCCTCTCCCTCTATTCTTCTATACATTTTGTTAGAGATTCATAGCTATATTACTTTATAGCGGTTGTTATTGCGATTTGCCGGTTAAGTAAAAGGTTTGATGTGGAAATCTTCCATTCGATGTTTCTTTGTTGTAAAGTTCTGTTTTTTTTTTTTAATTATTTCTGATGTGTGATCCGCACATATCTACCTGATTTTTTATTACGCCGTTTATTGCTGAGGAAATCGTGCTTAGGTTTAGTATCTCTTGTTCTTGTCTTGTGCGCTTTTGGTGAATAAGGTTTACGTTATGCTCTGTTGAGGTTTTTCTGTTACTTCTCATTGCCAAAAAATGCATGATAACAGAAGGGTATTTGGTTGTGAAGCTGTGAATATTTGTACCTTGAAATTTTGGTCTAATGAAATGGAAAGTTCTACCTTGTCAGAATTAAGCATTTTGGTTTGTAACCTTGCTAATTTTCGAACAGTTTCTACTCATAGTATATCTCCTTTTTTGTTTGTTTGATAAATGTTTTTTGTTTGATTTCTGATTTGCACTTCAATTTTGTATTAATTAGATGGGAAGACATTTAAGAAGCCCCGTCGTCCCTATGAGAAGGAGCGATTAGATGCAGAGCTGAAGTTGGTGGGTGAGTATGGCTTGAGGTGCAAGAGAGAGCTGTGGAGGGTTCAGTATGCATTGAGCCGTATTCGTAATGCTGCTAGAATGCTTTTGACTCTGGATGAGAAGAACCCACGCCGGATCTTTGAGGGTGAGGCTCTTCTCCGCAGGATGAATAGATATGGTCTTTTGGATGAGAGTCAAAACAAGCTTGATTATGTGTTGGCTTTGACTGTGGAGAACTTTCTTGAGCGTCGCCTGCAGACACTTGTTTTCAAGTCTGGTATGGCTAAGTCTATCCACCATGCTCGAGTGCTTATTAGGCAGAGGCATATTAGGTGAGCAATACAACCTAAAAGTTTGTCATGTTTGCTTTACACTGAAATATTCGTAGATTATGCTGCTGTTTTGGTTATTAGCCTTAAATATGTAAAATTTCCGGTTATTTGCTGAATTAGGTCAATTTTTTTTTTGACAGAATTACAGTTCTATACTTTGACATTGACAAAATAGGTTCTGGCCAGTGTAGAATAAAGTGTTTGTGTTAGGTTTACATGTTTGTTTATGTCTGATAGATCTTGTGGTGGTGACCCAATGTCATGTGTACATCCTTGTGTGTCAATGGCTTAGGAAGGGAAATCTTCTATGATTGAGAGAATTGTACGTGGCAATGGTTTCTATATTTTTTCCATTGCTGAGACTCGAATTACAGTGTTTCTGGTGATAAAGAGCAGAAGTATGCTATGTGAAGAAGGCAATTTGTGAATAAGTTGCTACTGCTTGCTGTTCAATCTTTGTGCTATGGTAGTGGTGGTCATTTTTTGGAATGTTGTTTCTCTTGGTGGTTGTTTGAAATACAACTGAAAGTTCTTCTCTTTGTCCGAATTTCATGGGGAATTAGCTTTATGTTTTGGCTCCAATCCTAATTCAAATAGCTTCACTAATTATCAAAACCTGATAATAATGTTTTTCTTGAACAGCAATTCCTCTGTTGGAACATCAAGATCCAATGTTCCAAATATTCCTTGAAACTCTTGTTCCCATTAGACCAGATGTATCTATATGCATTAGGATCCCCATTCATGGATCTCTCGGTCATAGAAAAAAATCTGGGAACAACTAGAATTTCATATTTTGATGAGATACTGAATCATAAGCTTATGTATAATTCAGGAAGTTGATGTCTATGAGCGTGCTGAAATCATTATTTGGTTAGTTGGTGCTTGTGATTCAGTTTATGCTGGCACTTTTACCCCATATTAAAAAGATACTCTTTCCTTGGAGCACTCCCAAAAGTGCTGATGTTTTTGCTCAGTTCTGAAGACTCATTTTTTTTTTTAACAACAGATTCCAGAAAATTTTGAAATACAGTTATTATATGATCAGTTGTATTCTTAAAGATTGATAGGGTCACTTTCATAAATATGCTCTACATGCTATAATTGGTTTTTGGTTGGCAGGGTTGGAAGGCAGGTGGTGAATATCCCATCTTTTATGGTGAGGGTTGATTCACAAAAGCACATTGATTTCTCTTTGACAAGTCCATTCGGTGGCGGTCGCCCAGGAAGAGTGAAGAGAAAGAACCAGAGGGCAGCTAGCAAGAAGGCTTCTGGTGGAGATGGAGACGAAGAGGATGAGGAGTGAGCCATACTTTTAGGACGGATGCTAGTAGAACTCTCTGTTTACTCAGCTAGTTTTGTTGTTACCCCTAATGAGGCTAGTCTGTTAAAAAAATATTACCGCTCTAAATGTTTTTGGTTTCTGAACTTTGATATTGGCTTTGTTTTGTGATGCATTAAGTTGTGTACCTAAAGACCTTTGTTGAGGATTTATTTTTTGGCATCAAATGACAGCGAATCTTTCTGGTTATTGAAATATTGTGTTTTCTTAGGTCCAATTGTCAAAAGTGTTGGGAACTCTGGAGCCTAACATCCATTTTATCCTTTATGGATTTGTAGGTCATTGGATTATTGCCCTTGAACCATAATCTACTCTACCGTAGGTTGGTGTCTTTAATCTTTGAAGCCTATATTTATGTTTTACTTTTACTTGCGGAGAAGTTGTGTTCTCTTGCTTTGTAATTCACTCCATCGTACATTGAACCGACTTCTTTTTCTTTACCTTTCAGTGATTTCACTTCTAATCACATAAAAATGGATAAATGGTTCCTTGACCTTTTTTTTTCTTTTAAACGAGTCAAATAAAATGGGTAAGGTTTAATTTTATTTGACTCATTTTAAAGAAAAAAAAAAGGGTCAAGTCTTTTGTAATATGTAACCATTTGGTCATTCTGGTTTAAGATTAAATGATTTAAAGGAGCTTAAATCTTGGGGTTAATTAGTGTATTTATTGAACAAGAAAATTCATTTGTAATTATAACTAAATTTAAAGGACTAAAAAGTTATTTACCACGAATTGTTCACAATGTTTCTCGATCTCAGACTCCTACAGACTTCTTTTTTAAATCAGTTTTGACAGGTTCTTGTAGATGACTAGTGCGCCTCTGGTTTGGCTGAATCAAAACCCACTACAAGTCTAGAAACCTGGACTTAATCATTATATTACACAAAAACCCTTTCTTTTCTTCTTGTCCGAACTTCTTCTGCTTTGCTAGACCCATTCAAACAGCCATGGAATCCATTAATGTTCTCAAAGGATATGGCAAAGTAAACTCCAATCTTGAAAATCAAAACCCTAACCACCATCATACCCATACCAGAACCATCAGAAAAACCCTACTCAGCATCTCGGCCATTCTTCTCTTAACCCTAGTCCTTTCTCTAATGCTTGCAGCTTTAATCCATGAGTCCAACACCGAGTCTGACGATTCCCCATCTCTTTCCTCTTCCAACTCCGCCGACTCGATTAAAACTGTCTGTAACGTGACTCGTTATCCAGTTTCTTGCTTCACCAGCATATCCTCTCTTAATGCCTCGATAAAACCTGATCCACAAGCCATCTTCAATCTCTCTCTTCAAGTCTCCATTAAAGAAGTCAAAAATGTCTCTTCGCTATTGAGATCCCTTAACGACGTTAACTCTCAGGCTGCTATAAACGACTGTTTGAGTCAGTTTGACGAATCGATGAGTCTACTCAACGATTCGATGTCGGCAATGGAGGTTGGCACAGGGGAAAAGGCGTTGACTTTGAAGAAGATCAGTGATATTCAGACATGGATCAGTGCTGCCATGACTAACCAACAGACTTGCTTGGATGGTTTGGAGGAGATGGGATCAACGGTTCTTGATGAGGTCAAAGTCAAAATGGAGAATTCGAAGGAATTCTTAAGCAATAACTTAGCTATTCTTGCTAATATGCAGAATCTTCTTGAAAAGTTTGATCTCAAAATGCATTGATTCTTTTTTCCTCTTCTGTTGGTGTTAAAATTTGTAATTTTTTTTACCATAGTTCTGTACTGTGCATTTGTAAAAGATGTCATATGTGTAAATAAATTTTTGTTGTTGGAGTTCCTTAATAGTCTCAAAGTTGCAACGTAAGCCCTATTGATGTAATAAGAAATTGAATTTGATGTAATTTTGATTTCTGGGTTTGGTGGTGGTTGTTGATTAACACAGCGGAATGGAAATAAATGATTGTAATTTTGTTGTGTGCTTTGTATGCCTCATATTTCCCTTGAGCAAGAACGTGAAAGATTGAAACTTGTTGACCAAATATGTACTCAGAAGCATCCAAATGGCAGAATCTTCCAAAACTGTCGGCTTTAGTTTGTAGGTGTTGAAATTTTTTGTGGAAGTACTCTGTGAATACCCTTGATTAGGTTCTGAGAGCAGCATTTTCCACTGCAAATGTTCTAATTATAGTTTGATCTCTTATCAATCATCCATTACTTGGTTAACTTTGTTCGTACATGAGTAATTCTTTAAGGAAGAGATGGTCTAGTTGCTATTGAGCCAGTAGAACACTAGATGATAATATCTTAAAGATAATCCCTATTGTGCACATTCAAAATCTAAATGATCTCAGGGTCTAAAAGATTTTGAAATAGCAAAATGTGAGACTACTAACCAAGGTGGAGATAAGATCATAGGGCAAAACAAATATTATTATTGTAATCCTATGATATGGCAGCCACAGTTATATTTCTCGTCAGTAGGTAAACAAATATAAAAAAAAGATTAAGATGAGGGACCCAATACTAATAATTAGTTGAGGAATGCAAGCTATATTTGATATTTAAGGCAGAGCAGGACAAAAATTGAGACAGATAAACTAGAAAAAGAAACTCCATAATATTATGAAATTAAAACATAGCAGAATACTAGGTGGAAGCATGAAGGATTCCCAATCAGCAAATAGATAGAAAAGAAAAGAAAAGAAAAGCAGGGTATTGGGTAAGCTTGCATTACTGTTGTAGTAGAATACTTATAAGGGATTCTACATCAACATTAGATATGTCCATAGAATCCAGCATTTGAGATAGTTTTTCGCTCAAGTCATCCACCTCTCTTTGTAGCTTCCCGATATAGCTGCACGTTTCCTTCAAAATTTTCGATGCCGATACCTGTAACAAAAAACAGATTAAAGCCTTAAACTTAGCATTAAAAACAATTACAATATCTTAGTACATTTAGTATTTTTCACTTGAATATATATTTTTAAACAAGTTTATCTTAATACATCCTTGCAATTTTTTTCTTGATTAAAGGTTATTTTACCTTTTTTTTTTTTTTTTTGCTTCCCGAATAATAGCTGCACGTTTTCCTTCAATAATTTTTCGGATGCCGATTACCTGTGTAACAAAAAAACAGATTAAAAGCCTTTAACTTAGCATTTAAAAGACAATTACGAATAACTACTTAGCTACAATTTAGTTAATTTTTTCACTTGGAATATATGATTTTTAAACAAGTTTATTATTCTTTTAATACAATCCTTGCCATTTTTTTCTTGATTAAAGGTGGTATTTTACCTTTTTTTTTTTTTTTTCTTTTTTTTTTTTTTTTATATATATTGGAAGGCCATGAATTCAAATCATGAAATCAAACAGAGAGTTTCGAGTACTGGGGTGCAGTTTAGTGTATTATTAGCATAGCTCGTCGAGGCATTGACATGCTTGAAACTTGCATGATATGATTAATGTTGATAATAATAAAAAAAACTAATCTTAGTTCAGACTATTTTTAATGTAGTGCAAAGGTCAACAAAACAACATTCATTAGCAGCAATCTTACATTAGTCCTAAAAGAAATGGATGAGAAAATTACTAAGGCAAGAAAGAAAAAAAGAACGAAAGAAAAAAGAATCTAGCCTATACCCTTGAGTCCTGCCTTTGATTAATGTGAGGTAGCAAAGCTTGTAGCTTCAAAATGAGATCAATGATCTCATTTTTAGTGATTTTTGAGGCTTCTGATGATGATGAACTTTGGCTTGACATAGCTGAAACGAAACTTTCTGTTTGGTTGTTGCTTTCTTTAGATTCATAACATTTATAGTGGGGGAAGCTGCAATGACAGGCAATAGTGGCTTAAAAGAGTTTGAGAAATGAATCTTAAACAAAAGTTAGTTTGGACAAAGGCAGAAACTTGGACATTAGTGATTTAGATAAACATAATTAGGTCCCATTTGTCTCACATTTCTGCAGTACATGGGTCCATTAATCAATTATTTTTTTGTTGCAAATTAAGTCAGCTAAAGGACAACTAGCTTTTTTTAGTTTTCTATTTAGTGCAGAATTATTCCAATTTTGTATACTAATTGCACACGTGTCAATCTTAGCTGTTTTTCATTTTTTCATTTTCTAAAATTCTAATTATAGATATCTACTTAATACCAAAATTGATTGTCTTGTCTTGCTTAATGTGAGGGCACAGTCCTGTACTTTTTTTTTTTTTTTTTTTTTTTTTTCTCTTACAAATTCTTCAATATCAGATATTCACATTAATACCAAATTGATTGTCTTGTCCTTGCTTAATGTAGGGCACTTAGTCCTGTACTTTTTTTTTTTTTTTTTTTTTAAATCTTGCCTTCGGGCTTTTTTTTTTTTTTTTTTTTTAAATTTGCCTTCGGCCTGTCTCTTAAAGGTCCTGTTTAGGGTCCAGTCCCTTTCTATTTTTATTATTGGTTTTTGGCCTGTCTATTGCACAATCTTGTTCTGGGTTCACTCCCCTTTTACACTAGTTTAATCTTTGACGCCATTTTTAGTTGAACCATCAAAATCTAAATCACATTACAAAAAACCTAGAGAAGCTTTGATGATTGATCTTCAATTATATTCTTAACATCATAAATCCACTCCATAGAATACGATGAGCCTCACTGCCTTGTGTTATCTTCAGTTAATTACAAATGAAATGGACATATTTATAACTTGAAGAAAATAGATTTTTTTTTTTTTTTTTTTTATATATACTGTATAGACCGTATTAGAATTCAATGTTTTTTATGGAATTCAAGGTTCATTTTTTTTTTTTTTTTTGGTATAATACCTTTAGACCGTAGAACATCAATGTTTTTATGGGAATTAAGTTCGTTTACCACCTTTATCAAGACCTTGTTGGTAACGGCAATAAGTAGGTCCTGAGGGGCTACCATAGATGCCATAATTAAAGAGAGAAAGATAAAAGTTTTACGCAGTAGTTCCTTTAATTCCTTTAACTGGAAGATGAGAAGACTACCAACTTAATCTTACAGTTACTTAGAGAATCACTTTAGGTACCAACACCCAACAGGCCTGCAAAGTCTGCAACTACTACTTGGCTCCAACATGCTATAGTAACAAACAAACAAGAAGACTACACTAAGAGCAATTCCAATTAGAATCCTCATTTTTTACAGTAATTACCAAGTGGGCTTTTGTCTATTGGATCAAAGAAAAGAAGCTCAAATTCTGATGCGACTCTCCATCATCATACACAACAAGATAGAGAGGCAATAATTGGATGGGCGTTTGGCCTTATTTACCAACCTCTCAATCTAAGCCCCTAAATTTCCGGTTGCCGACCACATATGTTGTTTCGCATAAGAGGCATACATAAAACGTCATGCTACTGCTTCGTGATATTGACGCTCTACGAAGAATTGAATGTCCAGTGTCAATTACTGTCCTCATCTTTAGGACCCTAACTCTAATCTCCTGTTCTCGATAGTTTAGCTAATTGGTACTACCTATTACTAGATCTCTTTTTTTCTGGTTTCCTTCAACTTAACCATCTTCTTACCTTCTTCTCTATCAAAATAGATGTCTAATACATTAAATAAAACCTATACTATACACACCAAGCTAACGCCGAGTGGGCAGAAATGTTTGACAAAAAAAAAAATTGTACATTATTTCTTATAGCGACACTTCGACATACTATGCACATGCAAATTTCTGAATACAGCAACCGTTAAATCATTCACATAAGCATGTGCATGCAGTACACTGACAATTTAAACTTTCACTGTCACAGCTAAATAATTAGGGCTGTGATTTGCACATTCAAAACAACGAAAACTGAAATATTTACCATTTCTTGTTTTCCCGTAGCTTTTGATGCTGTGATTTGCATTTCCAGTTCAGGAAGGTGAAAAGATTTTGAACATACTGCAAATGAAGGATGACCTATGAAATGAAAGCCAGCGCCCAGAAAACATCATTCAGGAAAAGATTAACCTGCTCTCATCTCATGGACTTTTCAGCAATACCACATGCAGGTTCACATATGCATCTTAAAACCTAATTCCGAAGTGATTACCCATTCAAAGCTAATGCTATGTTGGTTGGATGGCTACTTCTCGCACCATGAACTAAATATGGCTATTCCCCCGCATCATGAACTAAATACTCAACTATCAGACTGCTAAACCAATATTCATCAAGTTCCAACCTAAAGAATAAAGTAATAAATGTGTGTCTCACTACTTCAACCCTCTCACAGTATGAATGCCTTGAGAATGTATGCAATTAGGTTATTCATATTGAGGTTCACGGTAAAATAGCATATGGATTTATAACGAGAGATGTAAGTTTGAGAGGAAAATGGGGGTGGGTGTAACAAGATAAAGAGCGATTTATACCAGGGCCTAGTATTAATAAAGCATCAGAGAATAGACCAAAGACAAATAAATATGTTCAAAGCATAAAGTATTCTGATAATGAACATGGTAAAACATGTTTAGTCCTCTAACAATGCACCAGAAAATTTCTTCACAATGAATAAAAATATTTTTTATCTTTATTGTATTATTTTGAAAAACAAATTTGTCAGCTCATGAGACCCTCAGTCATGCACATGAAAAAGAATTTCTACAATTGCATCAATTGTCCGTACTAACCTCCCTGTTTTACTTCCAAGTTTGCTAATCCTCCGGGTAGACAAGGCTAAGAAACAGGGTTTTAATTTGGAAAGCCCCTTAACTCATGAATACTCTACTGTTTATTATCTTTTCAGCCTCAGCTGCACCCAAATTTCTTATTCCATTCTCCTTCAACCATTTCTCTCCTCCTGCCAAATTATCACGAAGCTGCTCTTCCCCCATCTTTAGCAACTTCATGCCATCACTTACTTTGGGGAAAAAGCCTTCTGGTCTCAAGCACCAAGCTCCAAATACCCCAAACAAAACCTCCATGTCATTATTAAACCTTTCAATGCCACAATCATGAAACTTCACATTGCTCATAAGAACACCATTGAAAAGCAATCGATCAACTCCAGCAGCCAAACTTCTCCATACACCAACAAAATCCATGGCATTCAAATTTTCTTCCATTATTGCCATCTTTCCTTGTAAATGATCTAAAGCCCCAACTAAATTTTTGGACACCGTCCAACCTTCTTCACCCTTCTCTTGCCACTGCCTCCTGTTTTTCACATAATCCCGGCACCTAGCATCAAATCCCCTCAAAATAACAACTGATATCTTCTCAACCCACTCTTTTCTAAATTCCTCCAATTTTCTTATCTCCTCGTCAAAAATGCCACTAACAGGCTCCTCCCTGGCTTCATTGTTAGTAATTGATATTCCCAGTTGATCACCATGATCAAATCCCATTTCAAGGAAGAAAATGTCCTCACACCATTCCTTTAAAACAGACTCAAAGTAGCGAGCAGCATTTATGGAATTCGCAACTTTGATTAGAGCATCATCATCTGTTAGTGCAGTCAAACCTTCAGCCTCTTGGCACCTCAGAAGAGCAAAATCCAAAAATCTCCGTATAACGGGGGCGCCAGCCAATCTGAGAAACCTAGACCTCAGAGAGATGGTAGGCAGTGATCGACATCGATCAACCAGCAATGATATACGCCGAAGGAAGGCAACAGAAACCACTGGAGATTTATAGTTTTCAGGACCAGATAAAAGAGCAGTTCCTTCAATTTTCATTGTCCAATTTCTATCATCATCTACCTCAGGTTTTAGCTTCTCAACTATGTCACTGAGCTCTATTTCTGCCCATAGATCAAGCCAGTCAGGTCGGTCACAGAAAATGGATAGTGAAGAAATCTTCTGCAAGTTTTCATCTTCCTGAAGGGAAGCCATGATTCCAGAATGTGACATCAGAGACTGAATTCGTTTATCAAAAGCAATCATCAAGTCAATAAGATGGAGCCATGATATTCCCTGTGATTGAACACCAGCAACACTCTCTTCATCCAGTTGACCAACATAAATAGTGAATACCTCTTTTGCTAAGTATGTTGATAAAGATGTTACCATTGCTGAAATCCATTCCTCTCTGCAACTGTACCCTACTAACCTTGCTTCATCAACTAATGGTTGCAATAATTCATCCATGGTGTCAACATAATCGCTCGTAATCTTATATACAAGAGCAAAAATGAATTCCAACTTATTAATCCACTTTGAAAAATGACGTTGGCATGCAACTGATATAGGGTTCACAAGTTCTTCGATTGCCCAAAGTGGCTGGTGAAGAGCAACTTCTGTATTATGACCCTCTAGTTGCCGAGATTTTCTTCGCCTCTGCAATTCTTGCAAATGGCACAAGGCAAGAAAGTTTTCACAATACTGATTTTTGAGGTCCCCTTGCATAGTGAAAAGAGGACTTGGAACTTCAGTCGATTTCCCAGTATCAAGATTTGAGGAAGTCAAGGTGGAAAGTGGCGGTGGCCATCCAAGAGAAGTAAGAAGGGCCCTATGATCTGCAATTGCCTGGGGTCTTAAAATGGCCAAAGCTCTATCTACTCTGTGATCAACTGCCAATACAAGATGTGTCCACTGAGGGTGTGCCTTTGTGATTGAAGTTAAAAAGCTTTCTGTTTTCCGAAGTGTTTCAATAGCAAGCAGACGCATTTCCTGCAAATAAAATTTGTAATAACTGGAGCAAGAAAGAATGTTTACTACAGCATTTAAGTTGATAATAAATAAATTAAGCTCACTTCTGAATTCTGTGTAGAGGAAGGCTTCCTTAGCTTTTTGCTCATAGCAGAAGATACAGCATCTTCAATGTCACCAACTAAATTGTCAAGCTTCAATGCTGTCTCTGAAAGATGCAAGAAAATGGATTTGAGAAAGCTAGGAAATCTTGATCACACACAGGTAAACAATAGAGAGCACTCTGATGACCAGTACTTGGAATACTAAAAGCAGAAAGCAGCTGAGACATTAGAAAGAAGGCAGAGACACCAATCAAATGGCAGCAACCACAATCTGAACAAAAGAAGGTGTCAATTATCAATTCACCAGTGAAACATGACTGCTAACTTCTGAACCTCCTCACATTCCATATTTAAACCACCTCAATAAATAAATGAAGTAGGATCCCGCTAACTTATTCTGATCATCCCATGATTAGGCTAATTGAATTCTTTCATCATTTAAATCCAAACCTAAAAAAACTACGCAATTTATCCACCATGTGCTATCTCACACAAGAGAAGCAAGAGTTACATCATTTCAACTGGTAAGTAGCATAAGTGCAATAGTTTTCAATAGCATTCTATATTTACTTTATCAATAACAAAATGACACCATATCATGAAACAATAACACAGCATGTAACCTGTAAACCTTACCAATGAACCATCAATTAAACGGAAGAAAGTTCTTTTGTATCTCTTTTACCAAAATTTCAAATCCAAGAATATCCAATAAACAATTCAAGCTATCTTTCTAGCATATAAAGATTTTGTCCATGCAAAAACCAGGTTCAAGATTGGGTAGCACAAAAATTTACACAGCAAATGGCATAAGCTGAGAGGGCATGGATTGATTAATAAGTTTCGATTGACTAAAAGATATGCTATGCATGAGAGCGTTACCAAACTGGGTTGCCTCAAAAATGATGTGTATAAAAAGTATGACCTAGATAAAGATGTTGACATGCACAGAAAGACTTGACTACTGGCCGATCAGTAGACTGACCGGCAGTGGTATCATCTTTTAAAGCAAGGTTCACAGACATTATATTGTAATTTGCGTGATAGAGGGAATATCCATCAGCTCTAATTGATAGAGGAAATATTGTCATACAACAAAACCACCAGCAAATGTTATCAACCACTTGGTGATATAATTTATCAAATGTCAATTATGAGAGCAACTGGCACAATACTTTCAACTTTGAGGAAAAACTCCAATTAGAGCAGTCATTATGCAAACATCACCAAATTGCAATATTTCGTGCCTCTAACAGCTACATCTATAGCACAAACAACAACTAAGTCAGCACTATCAGGTGACATAACGTGTCTTGGCTATCTAAAACAATCTCAAATTAGGAGAACATTCTATTTCTTTCTGCAATCTCCCCCTTTGAACGATCCAAATGACCACGCAAAATGTGCCTCCTCTTTTTATATGTGAAAAGCAGCTATTCAAACTAGAAAGCCTATCTAAGCCTATCTAATCTATCTTTGCACTTAAGGTGTGGCCATCTTAATCTCTCACTTTATGGGCCTACTTCAAGGTATAGATTAATATAATGATGTCCAAGCGTCATTGTGATGGTTAAAACTACATGCTTTATATTTCTCAAATTTCAAGAATATGTCTCAAAACAACCATATATCAACTCAATGAACATAAGATGCAGTGCAATACATTGAGGAAAAAAAAAGAACATGAAGTAACAAAAATAATCAATGGTAATATGATATTTTCAAATTTCATTTCATAGTTCTCCCTTTTTTTCTTTTATTTTTTTAACAAATGCATTTCAAGTTCCCAAAACCAAACACTACCACCCATTATATATATCTAGAAACTAAATCAAATCTCAAAACAATCCCACCTCAAACACTGAAAACACTACAACCAAAGTTCACACAGTTCAATCATGTCGAAGTCTTAATATTCTTGATATTCTCAATACATTTCAATATTTAAAAAAAAAAAAAAAAATCCAGAAATTCTCGCGTGCTATTCAACTCGCATTCCCGCGTTTAAAACAAGCATGTATAAAACCTCACCAGCATATGTTCGGACAGTTTCCACTCTCGCTACCTCCTTAGCTAGTGCTGGCAGTTCCTCGCCCAATATCTTCCCTTTCTTCCCTTCTCCTTCTACACCATCTATACACGGACAAATGCCAAGTAATTTCAACAAAAAAAATAGCAAACAACAGGAATTTACAAACACATTAATGAGTTTGCAAATACATGGGTAAGCACAAAAGACAGCTGGACCTGATAGAGAAGTAGAATCGCGCGTCAACGAGGCGAGTTCGGTCAACTTGGAACTGGCATCGGTAAATACGCCATGAATTCGATCGGAGAAGGAAGAGTAAGCGAGAAGACTTGATTCAAGCCTGGAGTTGAGGCTGAGTAGGGTTTGGTCCAAATTCAAACACTGTGATTGTAGCTCGGAAACAAGGCGGGGCACCGTCGTGAGATCTCGTTGAGTGTGGAGTCTGTCATTGAGAAATGAGACAACTGATGAAGAGAGACTTGAGGACGGAGGCAGAATTTGGATGGTTGAGTCCATAATTAAAGCTTAATTAAGCCATTGAATAGGTAAATATGATCGGAGAGTGAGGGTAGTTCGGGTATTTGGTTTGATTTTTGTATCAGCGAGCGAGCCAAGAAGATGAATGCTTGGTTAGTTTAGTTTGTTTTTTGCTTCCAGAGAAAGAGAGGTACTGTGTCTGCGTCCGTCTTGCAGCCAAACTCCAAAATCGACGAATCGGGTACGGGTTGGTAAATGCTGTTGCCTATCCGCTATTCAAGTCGACCAACCCGGCCCAAAAGAAATGGCTATAAAGCCATTAAAATTACATCAAATTAATTTAGTTTTAAAAAATTGACAATTTTTTAGGAGTAAAAAATTGATACTAATTTAATTTGATTTAGTAAATTTAAAAAAATAAATTATTTTTTGAGTTTTTTATTTCAAAAAATCACCAATATCGAATCAAATTTTTATGTATTTATAATACTTTATGAACTTTAATATTTTCTTTTTTATTTTTTCAATTATCTTGTATTAAAGAACGACACTTGAAATTTTTTTTTGTCAGGTATCTTAAAATTAAGTTGAACTAAATTGTCTACAAAATTATTTACAGATTGAGCTCAGTTAATAATACAGGCTGAACATTTAGAAAAAGCTATCAGCTTTGATAATCAGACAGAAACTAAATTTGAAAAAAAAAAAAACTAATCAAAATTTTTTGAAACAAAATAATCAATTTGATTATTTTGTTTTGATGAAAATTTTAAAAATATAAAATTATATTACTGACATAACACGTAGGGTCTATTCCGCAATACTAATTGTCTTAATAACTATTCTGCAATCCTAATTGTCTTAATAGCTACTGGTTGTTGCTTGTTTATATAATTGATTGATTAGTTATTAAATTTAAAATGACAAAAAAAAAAAATTCATATCACAAGTAAAACTTGTTAATTTGTATAGAAAATAATGGATATAAGTGTAAAAAATTTATTATTTAATTATTGTTAAAATATTTCGCTCTCTTAATCTATCTTGTAAATACTGTTAAATAGATTACCTTACTCAAGTTATAATTAATAAAAAATACTCTCTTCATCTCAAAAAAATGATTCATCTTTCTTTTTTGGTTTGTTTCAAAATATAGTCCACTTTTCTTTTTTATATTATAGTTAATCATTGAATTGTCTATTATATCCTTATTAAATTGCCTTATTTTTAATAACCTTCATTAAAAATTAATTATTATTTTAATACTCATGTGTTATATAAATAAAATTATTTATTAACAATATTTCTTCATTTACGCGAAAATAAAAAATAATTATATTTTTTGGATGTTGCAGTAACATCTTGACTTAGAAGCCGTTGCCCGTAGTTTAATAAATATAAATATATAAAAAAAAAATTAAATATTGATATAAAATGGACGTGCGACATCCTTTATCGATGTAGATAGTACAACGAAACTGAACCAGAAAGTTCCAAAAAACCATACATTTTTGTCTTGTGATTTATGCTCCTCAATGAATGCGGGGTTTAAAAAAAATTAAAAAAGAAACCTTTCATCAAGTGCTGGTTGATGTCAGTTATATTTTAAATTACATTTTTTTAAAATGCATCTTATTTTAGATTTTTTTTTTGAAAGGTTATTATTTTAGATATTTTTATAAAGATAAAAGAAATATTTAATTACTTCCATTAATCTGATGACAAAAATATAAATTTACTTCTGAATTTTTTTAAGAAAAATTGTGAAATATTAAATTTTACGAGAAATTTGAAGTGTCAATTCATACATTTTACCTGTAACACGTAAATTGGCATATCAGGAAGAGAGCAAGAGAAATCGTAGGTAAAATTTTAATAATTGGGATTGGCTACCAATAGCAATAAAGTTTACTTTCCTACAATTGCGGTGTAATAAAAGGATTGGACCTGAGAGGGCCAACTGTTTGCTGCAGAGGGAAACAGGTATAAATATTGGTTATTTTCCTGTTTGGATTTTCTCTTTTATTTAAAAATAATTACACATATTTTATTTGGAAGAGAGATACATTAAATGAAATAATGCAAATCTTAAACAATTCAACCATAATAATATGGTTCGGTTTCTGTAGCAAAAATGATTTGAGTTTAATTTTATATAAAAAAAATTGTTTTAAATCAAAATACATTAGTTTGGTTATTAATGGATCGTCCAATTATTACTATAATTGATGGTCTGTTCGGCAAAATTAGTTATTTTGACAGTTATTAGTTATATTTTAGTTGTTTGTTATTTGTGTAGCTTTTCGTGAAAAGCTATAAACTAAACAGTTATATGAGTTCGTTAACTTATGATAAAAAGTTACCTTAAAAATAAAATGATATCTTAAAATTATGTTACCGAACATTATAAAAAATAACCGTTAGTATTTTAACTGGTCAAAAAATTCAAAACTACTTAAAAAAAACTATTGCCGAATACAGCCTTAAGCTCGATATTTAAGTTCGAATTTTATATAAATGGAGGCTCAACTTAGACCGAGTTATTATAGAAAATTAAAAAAAATTTCTATTTTTTAGGTTTTATTTGCAATATCAGCATTTTCCAATACCATCTGATTGAGATTGTACAAGTAACTTCATGAAATTTTACTAAAAGAGGGTAGCCATGACCCTGAGTACTAAAATGCAACTTTTGATGGGAAAAAACTACTCAACCATAACGAGGACAACAAGAAAGAGGGGCAAAAAGAAAAGGGAATAAAAATAAGAAGAGCATAGGAAATCACAAATATGAGCAAGACAACTACCTTTTTTGGTCCTTTGTCCTCTGGTGTTGTGCATCTGATGTCATAGCTGAAGTACACAAATCCAAGAGTTAGAAATATCCAATATTGATGACATACAAGACAGTCAATAATAAGAAGAATCAATATTTGGGACATTCTTGGCTATGTTTTCCTATTTTCACCATCTTTTTCTGATTACAGATACCTGTCACAGCCAGACATGGAGGGGGATGGGGAATTGGGGTATGCCTATTCAACTTCTAGCCTTCTAGCCTTCAAATCTCTTTTGACTTTTATTTATTTTATTTATTTCTTTTTCTATGACAAGAACTGTCCTTATTTCAATTTCACTTTCAAGAAAAACAGAGGAAAGTAAAATCTACAATTCCAATAATCTCAGCTTCTTTCTGCATACCATCATTTTTCCAATTCATTAAAGGAGAAAATGGAAGCAGACTCAATTTAATAAACCAGTAAATTGGCATATCTGGTACTTGATTATCATTAGCTTCCATTTTTGGTTCAAGAAATAGCACAAGCCAAAATAATGATGATGATAATAATAATAATAGATGCCAAGAAACATAGTAAATTCATTATGTTTTATCATTTTATACAATCCATAATCATCCAGAAATATCAGTATCAGTTTTAAATCGCCTCTCTCTTACTCACTGACTAAGACTAACAGATCAGATTTGGTTTTAACCTCTCTTCTATAGAGGGAAAGGGGGTATTGGACAAGAATTTCAGCATTTATGACAGAAACTAATGCTAATAATCAGCTGTTAAATCTACATTCCAAAAACTGAAATTATTATATTAACAGTAATCTGAATAAGTTATGACAGAGCATTCAGCGCAAAAGAGTGAAAATTATAGTCAGCTGAAATCTTTTATCTAATTGTTCCTGAGAAACCATGTAAAATTTCCCCCAGGTTGAAAACAAATTATAGCCACACAAATGGTCATAAAGACTTGAACAGTCAGTTCAATGAAGACCGGATATGGTAGAGGCAAATCTAAGGAAGAGCAGACAACAAGGCTTCCAAATTCCGATGAATTACATTAAAAAGACTAAATTATATTAATGCATGTAATATGAACACGAATTAAATAAAAATGCAAACTTTGGGAAATAGGTTCACCAGGATAGCAATTAATTGCTGCACGATGTACCTGAAAGCAGACCAGACAAGGCATAATCATAAAAAGGTCGACATGTAAACTTGGAGCTTGAAGCTCCCGGCTCAAACTTATTGCCATGGCTGTATTTTAAGCCAGGTAATTCCAGGCTTGTACCAATGCCAGGCAATTTTAAACACCTTGAAGCTTTTCAATTATTAAAAGGACTTTGTTGGATACACAACATAAGCTGGCCCAGGAATGGACAGAGGTGACTTCACTGTCCCACAGTTGTTGAGGTGAACTACTCAGGTAGACAAATCCTTAACGCCATCACCTGAAAAACTAAAGCTGCATAATTTATATCTTGAAAGTTTACTTATTCCATGAGATTCAGCAAGAAAACAAAGAAACCAAAATGCCTCACCAACTCAAAAGATAGAATAAAATATTAACATTTCAATCATTACCAAACATATCTAGAAATAAAGACAGTGCAATATCAAGTAGACTAGCATCCAAATAGTTGTATGCATTGTCAATTAACTTCACTTAGAGCTTTGTCCTTGAAACATATACACATTCCAACATAAAACTAATAGTGCCAGCTCTTGTTTCGAAAAGAAACGTGTTGGAATTAGCATTTCCTCAAATGGAAAAAGCATCGAGGATTATGGAGACCAGAAACAAACAAAGTGATGGATGACATTTGGCAAAAATTTGAAACAACCTAAAACTGTAAAATTAATTTTTATTCATCTGTGCAAAGTTCTACACTGTGCAAACTTTTGAAAAGCCCTTATGGTAACTGAACAGACTCTCTGACTGGAAAGTAAAAAGAAAAAGAAAGGTACATGAAATAGAACAATTGAAAGTAAGAGGCAAAGTTATCTCCAGACCTCCTTCTAAAATTATATCTGTAGATCTAAATTAAACCTGAAATTACCCCAAAAAGGAAAGCAGAGATTACCCACTGTCCAGATTACCATCTCCTTGAAAACCTATGGTCCAACAGAATGGACACAATCCACTAAATCTGTGCTGCTAAAACTGCACATTTCAGCATCCCATAACAGCACAATTATAAACAAAGCTGCCCGAGGGTTTCTTCGCAAGCAGATCCCACTGTGGGGGCCCTTCACTTGGAACCCAAGAATTAAGCTCAATCATTCCCCCACCTAAAGTCCTAGGTCCACCTATAACAATTAGTCGATCCCCACATGCCCTAAATGCCAGTCCCCAACCATTCATTGAAACAGCCTGTTCAGGCAGTCCCCCCAGCGTGATCCACACATTCTTTTCTTTATCATACTTTCTCACTTCCTTTAGTGCATAATCAGCCGCATAAAGCTCATTATTTACAACAGCAACCAAAGGAGGTGCTTCTGCTGCAGCAGATGTTTCATTCCCTCCGGTTCCTCCGTTTCGTGCGGGGAACATCTGAGGTATCAGGCGCCATGTTTTTTTGTCCAAATCATACACCTCCCCACAGGTAAGCATTTTTGTATTGCCTGTTCCAATCCCACCAATGACATAAAATTTCCTATCCATAAATACTCCAGAACACATTTTTCTGGCTTTATTCATGCTTGGAATGGTAGTCCATGTGCCAGTTTCTGAATTATAAAGCTCTGCAGAGCTCAATATGTTGCCACTTGGATCACAACCGCCGGCCAGAATTGCAATTTCCCCCAGACTGGCGGACCCAAACAAGCAACGGGGCATGTTCATCTTCATGCCGGATGTCCACATGTTAGTTAAAATGCTATATTTATAAATAACATGGGATTCTATTTCCTTTCCAAAAACAAGCAGTTCTGTACCAACTGCCAAAGATTCCTTGTCTGAACACATGAAGCATTCATTTGAATTCATTCTTGGCAAATGCATCCATCGGCATCGAATAGGATCAAAAGCCTCCCATTCAAGAAGATTGCAGGAGAAGTAAACCCAATGCTCAATGATGCCCATTTCCCGCCTCAGTTTATACAACAGACCACTCCGGACTAGCGACTGAAAGCTTTTATTCAATGAAGCAATTGTGCCATAATCAGACCTTGAGCAGTGAAGGAAACAACTTATTGACACTTCGCGACCAAGTTGATTAATAAGTGAACTAGTATCTGATTTATCCTCTACCTGATCCTGATCCTCCGGAGGATTAGCTGGCATAGGAGAAAAAACCTGCATATCCACCACTTGGTGCTGTTTATTTGGCTGATCAGTTTGCGTAACAGAAAGACCACTCAGACCTGTTGCTTGGCACTGGTCTGATTGATCAGATTGCCCAACAGAAAGAACAAGCAGACCCTGTGCTTGATGCTGATCATCTGGTAGATCAGTTCCCACAAAAGAACAACCACTCAGACCAGCTGCTTGATTCTGCTCTGGTTGATCGGACTGCACAAAAGAAAGAACGTGCGAACCCTCCCCTGCCTGATGATGGTTTTCTGGTTGACCAATTTGCAACATAGGAAGGATATGTAGGTCCATCTTTTCCTCTCTCTCCTGGGTGTCTAATGGCTTGGCTGCCTTTCTTGACGCAACATCTTCTCCACCTTCCAAATGGCGCTTGCTAGATCGTTCAACAACATGAAGAGCATTGTAAATCCACTGGGTTTCTTGCTCACATGAGGCTGGTAATTCCCTTGAGACAAGATAAGATCCCTCCAACATGTTCCTCGAGCTAAAACTTTCCTTTCTTTTTTTGATAATAAGACACAAAAACAATGAATCAGTAGTTGAAAATGATATCCTTCAATTAATTCATATATTTAATCATCTAAATTTATCCAGCTACATAGTATGATCTTTAAAGGAAACAATTAAACATTAACATCCTTTTACCAATAGCACATACAACCAAGATAAGATCATTCTAACTGAAATAAGAAAGGATAAAAGAGGAATTACAAACAAAAACCAGACGTTTACAACATCTAAATTTCGCAAAAACCACAAACACATAAATAGAGAAGTTCTCAGTGGAATAATTTATGACACAACAGATAGGAAACCTTTTCTAGCAGCATTGAATTCGTGCTCAACAAGAACAATCTATAACCATGACCAAAAGTTTACATTCAAATTTTTCTTTTAAAAAAAAAAAGCTACAAGATACAGAAATGAATAAGATAGTGAGAACAGCAAGAAATGAGAAATGACAAGTAACCAAATCAGATCTCTGAGCTCAAAAGAGCAAACTGATTAAGGAAAAAACAAAAGTTACAACACATGCCAGACTTGCAACCATAATTGCAACAGTTAAAGAGAAATTCAATTTTCTCCAAATAAAATTTTCTCCCTCTAGACAAGAAACTAACCAAAAAAAAGATCCGCCAACTGAAAAACCAACACCAACAGCAATGAACTCTATCCTTATAAGCAATGATAAAAAGAAGGCACTTCAAAAACAATTAGCAACGATAAAAAAAAATAGGAAAAAAAAAAAAAAACGAACCCAGCATCAACATTGATAGCATGGCACTATGTAACATTTAAAAAGGAAAAGCGAAAAGAAGAGAGAACTCACAAATTGGGCAACAAAGGCTCGAACTTTCGCTGTTCTTCCTCTTCGATTCTCTACGGGAATCAAAACCCAATTGCTATTTCTCTCTCTAGATTCCCTCTCTCTCTCTCTCTCTCTCTCTCTCTCTCTCCCTCTCACTCTCACGCACACACTCTTGTTTTCTGGTTATATTCGCTGAGAGAGTAATATAATGGATTAATGGTAATGCGGGGTTTATATAATGGGGGCCTTTTGTAGACTCAAATTAATAAAAAATATATTTATTTATTTGTTTCGTTTTGTTTTTTAACAGAAAGAGAAGAGGGGGGGCGGTGTGGGGTCTACAACGGTAGAAAGAGAGAGGGTATGTGTGTGCGCGCGCGCGAGAGAGTATAGAGAAAGTATTGGTGGAGTCGCCGTCTGGGATTGCGGCCCCAATTGGAGAAACCGAAACCGCCAACGGCCGTTTTTGCACGTGTTAGTATTTAAAAGCAATCTACGCTTTGTGTGTTGTTTTGGATAGATAGTGTGTGCGCTTGTGGGGTATGAGTTGGCCTTTCCTTTTTTTTTTTTTTTTTTTTTTTTTTTTTTTCGCCTTGTGGGGTATGAGTTTGGCCTTTCGCTTTTTTTTTTTTTTTTTTTTTTTTATTTTATTTAATTTTTTTTTTTTTTTTTTTTTTTATTTTATTTTAATTTCCTCCTTGCTATTTTCCCTTTTTTAGGTAATAAAATTAATGGCTTTGGAACAATTTTGTGGATATAAATTAATATCCTCAATATTATTAGTAACAAAAAAGCATAATAATTCTTTATAAGAAAAAAACTCGTTTAGTAATTCATTTGTTGAATTCCAACGAGCTGGGACATCCCTTGGAAAACGTTTTGGTCTTTTATTATTTTCTTTACAAAATTTAGCCAAACTTTTCATCTCTTGGAGATGTCCCCATAAATATGAAATAGCTTTTTTAATTGGAGAAATAAAAGATTCAAGGATTTTTAAACCATATTGTACACATAAATTTAAAACATGGCATGCACATCTTATATGAAAAAATTTTCCACCAATATTTGGTTCACAAATATTTTTAAGTTCAATAATTTCAACAGAGAATAATTGCTTAAATTATTTAAATATTCTCAAAATTTAGCATATTTTTCGACATTATGGTATAATCTTTATTTTTATTTAAAAATATTAAATTTGATAAACATAAAATTAATACAAGTGTTTGACTCAATTATAGTCAATAAAAAATCAGAAATTGCGGGAATGAAATTATTTTTTATTTAATAAAAAGAATTCAGCATTGTTTTCAATCCTGTGAGTCTATCAAAGGCTGCTAAAAGCATCATTTAGCCGCAAAATTCTACTTATTTTCCTACAGTAATGATCCTTTCAGCGTACTTTGTCGGGTCGATAAAATTGAAATCTTTACTAATTTTGTATTAAAAAAAAAATACTACTTTTGACATAGTAATTAATTAATTTAGATAAATTATTTTCATATATATATATATATATATATGATTTGTTATATATATAGTGGGGAAAATTTCAAAAAGATTTGGGAAAATTTACATTTTCAACTCTCTCTTTCTTTTGCTTCCTCTTCTTTAGTTATATATATAGCTGTATTTTTATTATTTCCTTCCATTTTTTAAGGAATGCATATTGTTTGATCCAGTTAGTACAAATTACCTTTTAAATATATCATTTCAATTTATTTTTAATTAAAATTACAAGTTTTGATCAATTAAGGGGAAGTAAATTGAATTATTGAAGTGGTTGTCACGCAATGATTTTTTAATATTAGCTTAATGATAAATATGAGACTAAATATTTCTTATTTTTCTATCTACGCATGTGTGTTTTTACGGTTTTGAACGTCTTATTTTATGAATTATTTTATTTAAAATTGTAATTCATTTCTGCTTAACAAACCATTGATTTAGCAAAATTTTTTTTTCTAAAATTATAATTTTTTCAAAATAATTGGTTTTAAAATATTATTTTCCACTTTTCTTTCTTTCTTAACCTTTAATTGTCCTCTTTTCACCAAATTCTTTGTTTGTTTATCATTACAAAATCCAATGAAACCGTCAGCTTGACCTTTTCTTAAAATGAAATACAAAACCACATGCGTGTGATGTTTATTTATTTGGAGTTTTGTATTCATTTTGTCTCTTTCTTTTCATTTTCATACCCAATTTAGCTTCTCCTTTTCACTTTAATCCGGTGCAAAATCACATAAATCATTAATTAACTTATACAAATTTTACTTTTTCATTTCTATTATTATGCAAAATGTAAAAATATAAATTTTTATATACTATAATATAGCTTAAAATGTTATATGCTACATATTATTAAGCAAATTAAAATACAACATTTATAAAATTATATAATAATTATTTTTAATCTTCTACGTCCTTCTATTTCAGGTCATACATATACATACCATTATAATATGTTTTGGTATACCAACTTTTTAAATGTTCATTTGCGAACATTTGCATATCTGAGTGTTAATAAATACGTAATCTACTAGGATTTTCTCTGCTTAATGTAGATATTGGCAATAATTGTATAGATTCATTTGACTTTGGAGGTCTTAAATGACAATGATTTACTACCATTTCTGCAGATTTTACAGGTAAAATTCACCTGAAAATACCCATAAAATCCTTGTTGATGATTTAAATATTAAGCTTTCTGTTTCACAAAATCAATGGGCTGTATGCCAAAAAGAAGAAGAAGAGGTAATTAAGAACCAAAGGGCAATCTCTTACTTACAAGCACCAAATGGCTATAAAGAAGGTGTAGTTGACAGGCAAAAAGATTGCTCTTCTGCTTCTGAAACAGTGCCATTTGACAACTACTGGTAAGAAAAACCATTGCCATCTGTACTTACAGACACACACCATTTCATCATCTCTTCTTTAATGGAGAAGATTGGAGTTAAGACAAACTCACGTGCATTCCTTTTGGGTATAATTAATATTATACTTGAAGAAAACGTGTATGGCTTTCGAGCTTTTAACTAATTACTTATTCAGAATATAGAATAATACGTGCCTCTCATTTGATACACTTTTTTTTTTTTTTTTTTTTCCTTTCGGAGCTTTTAAACTAATTACTATTCAGAATATAGAATTTAATACGTGCCTCTCCATTTGATACACTTTTTTTTTTTTTTTTTTTCCTTTCGAATTATAAACCAAAAAAATTTTTTTTTTTTTTTTTTTTTCCTTTCGATTATAACCAAAAAATTAAATTAAAAATATAAAAATAAATATATCTGTATTTTATATCTGTATATAAAAAGTTAAAATTGAATATATACGTGCCATTATTAAAGGATTGTGATAGATAGCTAAAATGGGCAAAGGGCAGGAATGGTAGAATAGGGTTGGAGAATTAATGGAGAGTGCTCCGAGAAAAGCCTAAATAGACTCCTTTTCAGGACTTCAATTTTATAGGGACAAAGCTATTCTCTGTATGCAATCATTTTTAAGACACATCTACCAAGATTCTATGGGATGTGAAAGTGGATCAGATGCCTTATTATAATCTAATATTTTCCATTTTTTTTTTGTCAACTGGAATATATTTCTATCCTTCAATCTATTTCTTTTCTACATGAATATAAGTCATTATTAATATTTTTTTTTGTCTATAAATATAAGTTTATTTTAAATATTATAGACTAATTAATGAATTTTTTTAAATATTATCCTTGTATATATATATATATATATTTATTAAGCACATTAGTTATTAATAATATAAATTAAACCATTTCAAAAAAATAATGTAAACCAAATGATAATTTAATTAAATTGATGAAATTTTATAATTTAAAGAAATTAATTTTTTTTAATCACCGTAAAAAAATTTATATTTTTGGATGGTGGGACTAACAATTAAATTTTGAATTATAAAAAAATGAAATAAATAAGATGTATGAAAGATATAATATAACTATATAATGTAATTCAAAGAGGAGAATTATTTCTGATGTGTAGTTCACAATACACAATGTTATTCCAGCTCATTTGATCTTTTGTATATAAAATGCTAGTTGATTGAATATAAACTAAAAAAATAAAATACAAAATTAGTGGATGATACTTAAAAATTTCCTGTATTAAGTTCAAAAAAAAAAAGAAAAGAAAAAAAGAAGTGTGGATCTGCTATGAAGCTTTTATCTCCATAACTAATAATAATACGATACAAAAGGTCTAACATGAAGAGCCCAGATGCATATACTGTTTGAACCCAAAAAGGCAAGAAAGGACTTCAATTAACTTATCTATAGCCCTCAGCTTTGGCGTTTTCAACTATCAAATTTTAACTTTCAGCTTTGCCCTGTTGGGATGGTTAATACCAAAATATTGAGCCGGCGACTCATAGGCAGTGGCTTGGTTAAGGGAACCCACCGGAGCCGTAGTGAAAGCGAGTCTTTATAGGGCAATTGTCACTGCTTATAGACCCGAACCTGGATGATCTATCCATGACCAGGATGAAGCTTGGGTGAAACTAAGTGGAGGTCCGAACCGACTGATGTTGAAGAATCAGCGGATGAGTTGTGATTAGGAGTGAAATGCCACTCGAACCCAGAGCTAGCCGGTTCTCTCCGAAATGCGTTGAGGCGCAGCAGTTGACTGTACATCTAGGGATAAAGTACTGTTTCGGTGTGAGCCGCGAGAGCGGTACCAAATTGAGATTTTCTGCCTATTGAGTCTCTCAATAAATAATAAAAAATTAACATTTTATAACTAAACACTGGATTATAAAAAACCGATTAAAATATAATTCCGGAATAAAAAAGCAAAATATATAGGTGTAACTCCTTATAATGTTCATAGATCGAACTAAAAGCCAAATGATAATGCACGTGAACATGCCGAATTTATTTCACATATGCATTATTACAGCATTTTCTTATTTGAAAATATATTTTTACACTCAGACCACCGGAATATATTTAAATAAATTCTTCTTAACAACAGCGATTTTAAGTTTCAACTAGGTGAAAAAAATATATTTTATTAATTATCTTTTTTTATTTTTTACATGAAATATTGAATTAAGTATAAATGTCAATTTTTGTAGTCTTTTTCCATCACTTTCAGATATATAAATATAATAAAAATTAAAATTAAGGATTTGCTGGGTTTAGCAAATATCATTTTCTTCAAGTGAGAAGCCACGACCCATAAAATTTCTTGCCGACTAATATCTACATACTTGATGTTGATGGCTTGAATACAAAATCATCGTTAGTGGCTGGCCAATGTGGTGATTTAGCCGTCTATACTTACGGTCGCGTGGATCGTCCGTAGTGACATAGTACCAAGTCTTGATTCTAACGACTGTGCGTGTGTAATATCGTATGTTATTTTTATATCGGATAAGAATAAATGAAATTTCTCTATTCATATTATTAATAATAATATATATTAGAGAATAAAAAAATTAACTCTATATAGAAAAAATAAAATTACCTATAATTTAGAAAAAGTAAAAAAAGGAAAGAAAAGCATAGTAGAGGTAACAAATTGTGACAATTTTTCTTAAAATTAATAGTTAGTTATTAGTTTGCATATGAATAAACCTGTAAAATAGAAATAAATAAGTTTATTCACATATGGTTTATTTACTTTTTACAATAAATTTATAATATTTTTAATTTTTACTCTGATTTATTAAATATTTCAATTTATAAAAACAATTATAAAAATTAGATTATTAAATATTTATTAAATAGTTAAAAAAATATAAAAATTATTATTCCACAAGTTATACTGACTACATATTAAATTAACATTTTACATAAAAGAAAATCAAAAACTCTAAAATTTATTATTACAAATATAGAAAACTATGTAGTGTTTTTAATTTTAAAAATATGATAGATGTTGGAAATTTTTGGGATGGTAGAATGTTTTTTTTTTTTTTTTTTTTTTAGATGTTTGGAAAATATTTGGGATGGTAGAATGTTTTTTTTTTTTTTTTTTTTTTTATCCACAATTTTGGCAGCATGCATGATGGAGGCCTTTTTAGATGATTGAGTTTTTCATTTTCAATATATAAAAGTTGGACAAGCCAACACCAACTAATACTATTGGATTTCAGTCATCAACTATTCAATTTTTCACAAAAAAAAAAAAAAAAAAAAAAAAAAAAAAAAAAAAAAAAAAAAAAAAAAAAAAAAAAAATCTTTCAATAACTTAAAATTCAAAATGCCAATTATCGTTTTAATATCTTGAAAATGACATTTTCCCATTTTTCTATATATGTTTAATGTATGCATATTTTCACAGCTTTTAGTTATGGACGAGAAAATAGTCTTCTAAGTAAAAAAAAAAAAAAAAGTTTTTAAAAAGTTTTATTATAAAAATTACATTTTAACCATTTAAAATATAGAAAAATTATATTTAATCCCCCTAAAAGTTTTAAAAAATTTCGTTTGGCTTCTCTAAAATAACTGTCCTAGCTCCCCATCGAATGTCTTTAACAATAAAGAGTAAAATTGTGCTTTTCACAAAACGAATCTCAACCAACCCATCTATAAGTTGTTTACCATCAAAGCTACCATTTTTGGTATAAATTCTTTAATTGACGTCGACTTGATATTAAATATAGATAAATGAATTGTAAAAAAAAAATAAAAGCATGGATAAAAGAAAACTAGGTAAAGAGTTATATTATCTTATTTGATTTTTTTTTCTTATGAAATATAGAATGATATATAATTCATATGCTCAAATGGAATTTGGATTCAAAAGTTCCTTTCTGTACTTTTTTAAAGTGAGAGAGAAAAGTGATTCCAATTATGTGTTGGAGCAGCCTGCATATATAAGCCTCTAGAGAATTTTGGGTATCCATGTCATCATGCCATTAATTACTTTGCTAATCTTTTTTTTTTTTTCCTATTAAATTCCCTAATAGGAACAGACAAAATGAGATAATATACACTTTACATTGATTCTACTGGCGCTAATTAAAAACAAAATCCTAATTAACCTATTTGATTATTACCATCCCCAGCTTGCTAAATCATACACTTGAACTGAACATTTTTGGGCCTATGCTTTGGATTCTTGAATTGGCTCATGAGGATGGTTTCAAATGCCTGGCCACTGTTTAAATCAACAAGGCCTGTTTGCCTACTTCAACTCCAGTTCTAAAGTTATCAACAAGTTGTGGTCTTCATTACACTAAAAGAAGCCCAATTTCAATTATGTGAGCCCATTAAACTTTCCTTTTCCTTTTGCCCTTTCTGATCGTGCGTATCGAGAATTAAACAGCGCACATAAAAACGGACGTCGTTTCATGAGCCACGTTGGCAGTGCGTGAGAGTTGCGGTAGACACCAAGATTTGTCTTCTGCTCACCCAACGATGAGTCGTTGCATACGCGAACACCTCGTAAATGTCAGCATAAATAAATTTTACGGTGGTGAAAATAAGGACCTTTCTTGATGCTCTTCCTCTTTTGTTTCGTACACGAGGGAGAAAAGAAAATTGAATGTTTCCATAAGTGAGTCATTCCAATTGTTAGTTACAAAGTTTGGAGACTTCCACTGAATACCAAAGTCAGGACCACCACTAGTCGCATTTTACTGCCTGTTGGCTGTTGCCAATTTGCAATATCTAGTGAAAAAAAAAAAAAAAAAAAACAAATTTGCAATATCTAGTTGAAAAAAAAAAAAAAAAAAAAAAATCCTGCAACTTGTATTCAACTTGTTAATAAATTTCTTTCTTTAAAAAAAAAAAAAAAAAAAAAATCCTGCAACTTGTATTCAACTTGTAATAAATTTCTTTTTCTTTTGGTGGAATTAAAATCGTCATTGTCATCGTTAAAATAATTTTTATCTGAATATTATTTCCATTTGAATATAAAAATTATATTTTTAAATGTATCAACTGCATGTGAAAAAATGTATTTTAATGAAAAAAAAAATCAAAATAAATGTCAATATACAATTCGAAATAGTCTGAACATTTCCCCTTAGTTTATGCATTTTGATGGATCATCGATGGAATCATGTCAAATTGTCTAAGGCAAATAAATTTGAATTTTTTTAATCCCAAATCTGTGCTAATTAAATATAATTAATTAACGTGGATCTTTTCCCTTCCCTCCATGCATGGAAGGAAGAGAAGATGCTACTTCTATGTCCTACACGTGCACTGCTTTTCGTAACACTTGCTTTTCAAGTTCCTTTTAACTTCTTCAACGGCCAAACCGATATATATATATATATATATATATATAAGAGCTAGCTAGGACTTCTAGCTCCATGTATAAAAATATTACTACATTAATTAAATATTCAAGCATAAATAATTAATATGAAAGCTAAGTATATGGATCAAAACCTAATTAAGTAGTATCTTATCCTAAGAACAATAGTTCTTGGTCTTCTGTCTTGCCTAAAAATTACTAATTAATCACCATGTGAAGGAGTAGTTTTTCAAACTCACTCTTTTCAACACCAAAAATGAAATATGGATGCATGCATAAGGAAAATAAATAAAAATCATATTGTAATATCAATTATCTATCTATTTATAATAATTAATTATATTTAATTAATTTTATCCGATGGTTAAAACATTTATAACAACAACTCAGACACTTAAGTATTAAATAAATAATGTATAGAAATTAACATATATAAGAAAAAGAAAAACACAAGATAGAGGATATGCTAAGAAGATGATTATATATATCTTTCTTGGAGTCTCAAAATAAAAAAATAAAAAAAATAAATAAATGATCATTGATCATCTTCTAATTAATCTCCTTCAATCCCTATATATACAGAGAGAGATAAAAAGAAAAATAAAAAAATAAAAAAAGCCCACTGGATTTGGAAAAAAAAATTAAAGAAATAAGAGTTCCTCGTGACTTTGAGTACAGTATTCGCTGTCCATTGGATCCAAAGATCATGTGCCCCGAGATGCACGCTGCTCCTCTCCATCTCTGATTAATATTTTTTTATATATAAAATAAATAAATAAATTTCTGATGAGAATCGATCTTCTTGTTTTTTGTTTGCTAATTAATATTTAAAATATATAAATTAATTTTGCTAATCTTGTTCTTGCATCATGCATACGTTTACGTATATATATGGATGAACTTAATTATTATTATTATTTTTAATCAGTATTGATGTTTTCAAGAATTAAAACTTACCCAGTTGCTAATTGTGGTTTAAGAGGTCTCTCAAATCAAGATTATTTTTTTTCTTTAAGTAATACAGGCACTGCTTGTAATGAATCAAAGCGGAGAGTTTTAAGAATTTTGCATGGCTAACTTAAAAACAGATCTACACTAATTACTATTATAATTATGTAATTTGCCTCTAATGAATCAAAAGACACCATTAATTAAGTAATTAAAGTTTTATCCCAAAATGTATAGTACATGAAAACTTAGCTAGCTGCCAACAGAAGGTGGTGGAAAATGGAAACAATTCCACCTGAAGTCTTAAATTATGAATAATTTAATTTCTTGATATTATTCAAACTATATACATTATTAGTAAAATGTATATAAAACTAGAATCTTGAATGACTCCCTGTAATTCTTTGCAAAAAGGAAAATACTTGTAATTAACTAATTAATTAAATTAGTAATATTTACGATAATTATATTATTTGCATATCGATCTCTTCTGTCAGGTTTTCAACCAATGGATGGATCAAAAGCAGCTACCGCGTGTTTATGAAAAAATCTTGCTTAGGACCTTTCATGAAAACAAAATTAAGGAATCATTATGACTAGGGTTTTCATTAAATGAGTGAGGAAACTATCACGTGTTTCCTTAAAAGCCTGTTTTAATGCAGCAGACATCTATATATATATATATAATTAAACTGGTATATTTCTTAATAGAATATGTTGCTGCCAATCTAAACTTATTCCAGCAGCAAGATTCCTATTTATATATATATATAAACTTATTCCAGCAGCAAGATTCCTATTTCATATATATATATATATAATATATATGATAGATGAATCTTAGCCTTTTCAATCCTAAAGCTAGCTCAAGGAGGTGAAGATTTCTCTTCAACACTTATAACTTGATCATCAAGCCCCTTCCACAATCGATGTGGGCATAACCCAACAATATATAATATATATATAATATATATATATATATATATATAATATAATATATAATATATAATATATATTTATAATTTTTTAAAAAATTAATTATATATCTTTCATTTCATTGTTATTAATTACATTATTTTTCCAAATTTTTCTGAAAGGATACCCATAATAATATTCATTCCACCGAATTTGATGGCACTCTTCAAATCTTATTGGATCTCATGTAATTGACTAAGCATGGTACTATGGTAGGATAGTAAATATGGTGACCTGCTCTGGTCTAGTAGACCTACTGCTGTACTAATAAATTAAATCACAAATGGAGCTAATAAGGAACTAAATATTTTCTTGTTTTTTTGATATTTCTTTTAATTTCAAGAACACAAAAAACTGTTATTATATGCAAAATAATGTCATCTTAATTAAATAAGATAATTTCAATTTTTTTATATTATAATGATTGTAATTAAATATAAATTTTTAATTATAAGATTAGAGTATAAAATATAAAATTCGGCATATTTAGAGAATTTTAACTAAATATTATCCTGACCACGGAACTCATAGGAAAAAAAAAAAAACCTTCACTTTAACCGCCAATGACCTCAGTGCAATCTTAATATAGCATATATATTGGTAACAAAAAGGGGAAAGTGCTCACTAAGAATATTTATTTATATGTATAAAAAATATAAAAAGGAGAGAAGAATATTATAATTATAAAAAAGAAATGGATCTTTGCCGCGGAACCGGGTCGGTGTAACGGTTGGACGTCCGAGATAGCACGTGCGGTAGTGTGCATCCTGCTCGGAACAAGAACATGGTGTGTTGTTTATTTTGCTTTTGGCCTTTGACCAGTCAACAACTGCTATCGCCCTTGTAATGATCTCAAGTGCCTCTCATTTGGCTGTTACTTATAAAATACATCACTTCCACTAATTGAAAATTTTGTTTTTGGTTACCTTGTAATTGTGATTTTTGAATTTTTCTTAAAAAAAGTAAATAAATAATAAAAGTAACTCAGTTAATTCTGTTTTTCTGGCTTCAGCAATTAAAATCTTATCCTTCACATTATATATGTATAAAATAGATTGTGGTTATGTTTATTTGCTATTATATTTTTTTCTTTTTATTTGCATGATACTTAGTTTGATATTTAGTTAAAGCTCTTCAACAGTAATGACTCCTCATATTATAGATAAAATTTACTTAAAAATACAATTGATTTTGTAGTTTTTCAAACTGTCAAACGATTGGTTTGCAGTAATATAACCTAATATAAGATAATCAAAATTATTTTAATTTATTTTTATATGAAAGTTATTTAATTACATTATATTTTATGTGATTCTATCATTTTCCATCAAAACTAACATACAAAATAGGAAAAATGTGGTTACACAATATGATAATTTTTTATTTGACTCATTAAATTAGTGAAAACTAATCGAAAGGATTAGAACTTGATAATTCCTGCTAAGTGTGACGTGCCATTACCAGCATGTTGATTAACATTAACGCCAACATCAAATAATTATAATTATATCATTAATAACGTTTAATTGCAGATAATAAACTAACATGGTATTGCGTGTAGAGACTGACACACACTTGCTAGCTCAAAACCAAGCAAACACACACCTTCTCTCTCTCTCTCTCTCTCTCTCTCTATCGAAAGAAGAAAGAAAGGAAGAGTGAGTTTGATGCGATCAAACCCTCTCCTGCTTACAAACAGAGACAGACAGTATGGCGTATCTCTAGAAATCTCTTTCTTTCACACAAACTGTCTCTGTCTCTCCAAAAACCCTATTTAAATACGCTCTTCGCCCACTTCTTTTTCCCATGCAACTATCTCTTTTCTCCACTGCTACTCTTTCCTCTTCTTCAAACCCACTAATCATCACTTCTTCCATAATAACGTGTCTCTCTTTTTAATTAACCCTTCCTTTTTCACTTTCTTTTCTTGATATACATACATATCGATCAATCCATAGTTGTATTATTATTATTATTATTATTATTTATTATCAAAAGAATAATCATTATTATTATTATTATTATTATTATTCATTATATATTTACGAAGAAAGCATGTCTAGCGAGATCAAGTATCAAGAACATCATCAGGAAGTTCACGAATTACAGTGATCCATTCTTATCTTGTTACTAAGTTAGCACACAGCTTCTCCTGAGATGGCATAGGCGTTTCTACAAGTAATACCCATCTTTCTATTTCTTTCCTCTTCTTTATCTATATATTAGTGTTTTCGTTTGGATCTTCTAAATACGGCCGAATATTATATTATTATAGCCTTAACAAAGTAATTAAAAGAAAGTGGAAATTTTTGTTTAGTTACCCATTTTGTAAGCTAACTTCTCACTCAATTAATTGAAAGAATCATTTCTCCGTTTGTCTATCAATAAGACCAAAAAGAAACTTAGAACTCAGAAATGGAAAAAAGTGAAGTGGTTTCAGAACAGCAGTAGGCTGCATTTTGTTATCCTTCTAAGTTTCAAGGAGTTGTTCCCCAATAGGGACAATCCTGATAAAAAATTTGAATTCCATCTGCGAGAGGTGTCACGGTTCAAACCTTCGTTAGAATTAAGTTGAAGATTATTTAAGATTATTCTTCTTGGCATTAGTAAAAATATATCTCCCAAATCGTGAATGTTGTGAATTGGTCCTAAAGCTAAATTTAACCATTAAAAAAAAAAAAAAAAGTTAAGAATGCAAACTTTTTTTTTAATCGGCATCTAAAATGAATCATTTTATTATTTAAATCTATAAAAAAACTCAACTTATTCAAGAAAATTATATTCGAACCATCAGAACTCCCTCTACATCTACACCCAAGAAAAAACCATAACCAGATGCAAATATATTGTGAT
>NW_023591315.1:0-22372 GCF_014843425.1 Jatropha curcas | reverse complement strand
ACAGAGGAGATTTTACTATTTTTAGATGAAAGCTTTTTTTATTCAAACTTTTTTCTGTGCCTTCGCCACCTTTTAAGACTTTTTAAATCTTTTAGCAACAAGTGCTAAATATCACTATAAAGCATCAGAAAACTCTTTCTTAGATCTCCCTCAAGCCAGTCCTTCTTTTCTTGTTTCCGTTGTCAGGAGATTTCATATCTATTTCTTCCTCAAATAAGAGCGCCTTATAAGTAATCATAAGTGACGGAGTCTCTTATGTTCATAACAGTTCCTATAAGAATCCACATTTCTTGCTAGGTAGAATTCTAAGGATTTTTCTTAACAGCTATCTTCTGAAATTTCATTTTCGAGAGGTTCTCTTTAAAGGATTAACTATAATGGGTAATCTAGATTTAGTTTGCAATAGGTTTCCCTTTTCATAGTACAATTTCATATTCTCTTCAAAAGGATATTAGATTCTTGGATTTTTTACCTGTCTGTAAACCTCATAAGGTTGAACTTTTAAGTATTTTTCCCATACCTCTGTTGGCAGAATTTACTCCAGACACTTTGTTGTTATTCAGTTGCTCTAAAGACATGAGAATTAATGTTTTGCTTTAAATATGTCATCGTCCAGTCAATCCGTTATTCTTTTACAGTTTTTAAATAGCTCATTCTAAGTTTTCATTGGAATACGAGGACCAGTGAGTAAACATTTCATCAAGTTTATATCAATGATTTCATGAATTCTCACTCTACGTTTTTTCCAGTAAGAGTAATTAGAGATTGAACAAAGGAAGGTCCTGGAAACGATGATCCTTCCTAAAGAAGAAGAGGAAGTGGGGTTGCCATTGGACTATCTGTTAACGATGAAGGCTAGGTAAGTCCAAGAGCAAGCTATGATACGACCGAATTAAGTAGGGGTCCGAATAATCTAATTGGATAACAAGTAGGGGGGTGAATTAAGTGGTGATTATCTAACGAGAAGTGTGAAATGATATAAGAAAGTTAGAAATTCTAAGTGAAAAGCGGAAAACAACAGAGTTTGTGAGGAAATCAGAATTGGAGAGATAGACATCACAATCGGTTATAAGAATCTGCAAAGAGTGACAAAAGGTCATGATGCAAGCTATTCGATTGAAACACTTTACACTGACTTATATACTCATCAGACATTCTTTTGAGGAAAGTTATTGATAATTAGAAATTACCTTAGTAAAGTTTGCAAAACAATATATAAAGCTAATGTGAAAGACTAGTTATTCAAAATTCAGAATCTTCACAGAGCTTAGTAATCAAAATCAGTAACATTTAATGATGGAAGATTATACAGAGATTAGAACATCCTCATAAAGATCTAGAATAAAAATAGAAATCAAGACAGTGATTATACTGGGAAAGAAAAGTAAGAATTTGTATACGTTCACTTTATTAAAATCCAGAGTCTAAGTGTTCAGAATAGATGATAGACCTTATTGCGTTTATAGAACATGCTGAAATATTAACAATTTCAGCGTTTCTAAGAACAGTTAAAGAAGCAAAAAGTGTAAAAAGAGACAGTATCACCAATCTTATTCGAAGTAAAGAATGAAGCACCAGACAAAGAGATGGAAGTATATAGGGTGGTCGGGAGTGTGTCGGGAGCAGCACTATAAATCTGCGTACATCCAACCTCCCATAGGACGCTCTTGAGATCCTCAACAAGTTAGCTCTTTAATAAAGGAGAGTAAGAAGATTAAACCAAACAGAGCTAAAGCAATAGATAAAAACTAGACTAGGCACTTTTGCACTAGATTTTCCAAGGTTCTAGTTTAACCTCAAACCGCTATTCTGTTTTTTGGTAGAGTACAGAAACTTAGATTCAAAGGACATTACTATCCACAAGGAGAAGGTCGATTGATAACCTTCTATTCAAAGCTTCTAACCAAGGCTATTATACAACAAATGTTTAACAATAAAGAAGCATGTCTACTATAGATAACAACATCTAATAGACAGAAGAAACGCTATTAAGTACAGGAAAAACATATTATTTAAATCAGACTTAGAAGATCGATTAGAAACAGAATTATTTTTCAAAAGCAATTTGGTAAAAATTCTTTTCATTTAAATATTGAAAACGTTAAGGAAAAGATGAAAGAATAAATGGGGGTAAGAGTAAGTTTTGGAGAGATAGGAGTCGTTAATGAGAGAGAGTGGCCTTTAAAAAAAACTCTTACTGTCACAAATTTGTAAGGGATGAACGGTATTTATATAGGAGAGCAAGAAGTTTGTGATTTTTGGAAAGAGATCTTGAAACAGAATATTTTTTCTTTTAGAAGTATATAGAAGAATATTGTTACCAAAATTAATTTATCGCTATTTTTGGTAAGAAGAATAAAAAATGCGAGAGTATATTCACATAGTCAATCTTTAGAAGAGAGTATATCAAACAGGTGTTTTGTTTTGGAAGGAATTAATTTGGGACGGATCTACTAATCTGACAACGAAAGAGGATTCTCTTCTCGCTTATTTAAGGTAAAATAATTTAGTGCTTTTAGGTTTATTTTCAAAATATATTTCCGAAAAGAGAGATGATGTTTGATATACCAAAAAACATTTAAGAGAAGATCTCTTAGTTTTGGGAAAATAAATCTTTAAAGATTTAAAGGAATATTTTTTTTTCGAACAATAAATTATGTTGAAGAAAACTAATTTTCTGCGAAAAATAGTAAATTTTGAGATAGAAAGAGATTTTTGTGTCTCATCTATATGGGGATCTTCTTTTTTCTACTCCTAAAAAGTTTCCTAAATCGCGTAGCTACAGGTTTTTCGAAATCTCACAACTCGATGTAGGATTTTGACATTGTAACGATTTTTTCCGTAGATGATTTACGTGTCATCTAAATATAACCTTAGAACAAATAACTATAAATTTTAATGAGTGTTTGAATTAAATGAGCAGAACAATCGAGACTTAGAAATTGATACACTTAGAGCACAAGCATTTGATCGGATACGATTTAAGCAGCAAATCATTGGCTGAAGAGTTAAGTGCCTAAGGGTAATAGAATCATTGGATGATATTAAATAAAAAGGAAATGTAACGAAGTAGCAAACACTGATGGTTGTGTTGCAAGACTTGCAAACAAAAAGATACAGTCAATCCAGGACTTGAAATCGGATCAGTCTGGCGATTGATGGTATAGTGTAAAATCCAAGCCTGGATCAAGTTAATTCATAGCAGTTGAAACAAACAATCTTCTTCAACTCACAGATAATTGAGCCATTTCAAGAAGTTGCGGTGGATACGCAACCGATACAAGTTGTTGAGATTAATGGATAGATTTGGATGATAAAGGAGAACTTATGTTGAAATAGGAGCATCATTGAAGGAGGAGAAAATCAAATCATCATAGGGTAAACATCAGAAGGACGAATATCAAGAATAAGGAAGAAGAAGAAGAAAGGGAAGTAGATGATTGGATGAAGAACCTTAATCTTGAGACCACATTATTATGGATAATCAAATTATAGATGTTTAATATAATTTATTAATGAAGAATTTAATTATTCACATTTGTTCATAATATTTACCAATGATTACAATTCATAATAATTGTATACAATACATATATAGGTTCTGTATCGTGTATAAGATGGTATAGGCGGGGTTGAATTCAGAATGGAACATGTAGTGGTCCATTTGGAGGTATAGGCGGCGATGCAATACACGTGATGAGAGGGACTATCCCCTTTTCTACTTCAGGGTCGTGGGGTTCATCCTCTGCTTTAGATAAATGCCGTAGCTGACATCATTCTTTCTATTCTTCTACTTCTACCCACTTCCTAGATGTAGAGTCTTCACCACTTCGACAGATCACTATACACCAAGGTAATATAATGTCATTACTGTGCATTTCATTTATATAAGATTAAATTATTTAATCTGTCATTTATAGCATTGTGTCAATTGGTTTTGCTCAGCTCATCAGAGCCACAATAACAAGCTAGTTGTCAGACCGGAGACAGTAAGGTGGCTTATTTCTTTTCTTTGTAACTTGTTTTGTTCAGATTTTTGATACATTCGTCTACTTATATTTTCACTTATGTTTTTTTCTTTCTCTAGCATATATCATCCTCTCGGCATAGCAGGCAAATTAATGAGGATAATCAAGCTAGCATTCTCATAAAGATGGATACACATGGGATGTCGTACCACAAGAGCGCGAGAGACTTTTATGGGGAAGTAGTTTCAAGTAACGATTATTTGTTTAAGTTATATTTTTCAATTCAAATGTTTACAATTAATCAAGCTACGTCTCTTTATTGAAATTTCATTTTTTCATTTTTTCAGAAGCATCGTATGGGAAGAAGGCAGTTACGACTATGCTAAAAGTGGACATGGAGAAATTAGTGCTCTCATGATCTTCGCTGACTACCTATACGATGGAAAAAACGGTAAGAAGTAAGTAATGGCGTGTCTCAAGAGATTGGAGAGGCTGGCAAAAGGCTTGGGAGGACCTGCTATCAAGGAGAAGCGTGAGTATAATTTTGCAAAAATAGGCTCATTGAAGATATGGCAGTGAATGGAGCAGGAATTCTCGGACACACTGACGATCGCAGTTATCCGATGCTATGAGAACAACTCTCGATAATATGTGTGAGTCAACCATCACAGTTACAAAACTGATGTTTAAATGGAAATGACAATCATATTAATATAGTCATGATAAAAATATTACAGGCGCACAAATATGGTCCGTCGGCCACAAACAGATGGAGCATGTTTACTTACACTCACACAAAGGACCATAATTGACATACATTTGTCCGATAGACCGTGCATTACTCGCCAGTCAACGTAAGTAAAATGAAGAAATATTTACATGTACTTCTAGTATTTCTTAACTTGTAAAGTCAGTGAATAATAAAGCTTGTCAACTGCATTGATTTAAATTAAATTATTATTTTTAGGAGAATTACAGTACAACTCTCGAGCGCTGCTTGTTCTATCCCATAATGAATTTGAAGCTGAGTCCAAGAATTGATGAGTTAGTACTTATTCTTGGAGGACGTAGCAGGGAAAAGAAAGAGGAAAGTATATGGATCGGGGTCTCAGGGATCACAGTTTTACTGGGCTAAGCATAGTACGCTTCTGTAGCCACTCAGACCATGCCCGACATAGTGCCCGGAGCGAGATTACTGCATTATGGGCCCGGTAGTTGATGAGCAGGAGAGACAGGTTGTAGACTTAGAGCGCATTCTGCGGATTTCCTAGTCGGCTTGGTGCAGGTACTTTTCATCTGATCCTACACCTGCTACAGATGAGAATGTTTCGATAAGGATTAACCAAACATACCCATTACTGTCTCGCTTTAATCCGAACTGGAGATGATACTTGGTTCACCTTCTTGTCAGACACTACGACAACAGTCGTAGGTTTAACTTCTCCCGCGATACGACACTAGAATTCATGCAGATGACCAACCTGTAGATTTGATTTTGGGACCTTTTTAGCTTTTTTGTGGTTTTTCATATGTTTGTACATTACATTAACATTAACATTTACATCTTTAACTTGTTTTGTGTCTGTGATCATTGATGATAGATAGTCTGATTGTGAAGATATATTATAATGATAGTATATAATATATATAATATATATATTAATAAATATGATATTTATTATTATATATAATTATGATATATGTGTTGTGTGTGTGTTGTGGTATATACACAGGTGAAAAAATTAATGGTTTTTGATATTATATAATTTTTTTATTTTGTAATGTATAAATTGAGACTGATTTGCGATAGAACTGTAACCAAATGTGTAACGTTAAATTTTAAAATTGGCGACATATCAACGACAACCGTTTCAACATTTGTGACCGGGGATTATGTGACCATGTTCATAAATTGCGAACACACATCTGCAACCTAATTTGGCGACAGGGATTTCAGAAGGAAGCACTACAAATTAGCGAGCGGAACCTTTATAATGTGCGACCGATTTTTTCGTCACAAAAGATTTTGCGCAAGCACTTTGAAGACTGAATTATATCGGTCGGTGATCAATTTAGTGATTACGAATTTTCTTATATTTTGCGATCAAGAATTAATCGGTTGCAAAATAGCAAATATTTTTGTAGTGTTTTCTTCTTACCCTCAACTTCTCTTTTTCTAAAATTAAATTTCTCTTTCTGTTCTTTCTTTCATCAAACTCTTTCATTTTTCTAAAACAGTCTTCTTTTATTTTCTCCTCATCTGTTCATCTTTCCAATTTAACGAAATAGCTTATATAACTGAAAATAGTGAACTCGCTCTTTCCAAACTAACTATTGATGAACCCAAAATAGAAGATAACACAATAGCCATAAGATAGTTTTGGAATATGCTTCTGCATCTTATCACAGATAAGCAGAACAGAATTGAAGAGGCTCTTTTATAAACTATGTCCATCATTATGCAAATTTCAACTATTCAATAAAGTGAGAGAGTGCTTAAAGTAGGGGTGGCCACGGTCGGAAAGCCAGCCCGATTTCGATTCTAGAACCAGGAATCAGAATACTGAAAATTAACAGTTTTTCGGTTAAATTGGAACCGGAAACGGTTTTCATTCTCTGGTCGGTCGCAAATGGTTCCAAACTCGACGGTTCTCGGTGGTTTTGTTCGACGGTTCCGGGTTTCAGACCACTTTTGCGCCGGTTTTGGATGGTTTCGGGATTTAGATGAACTAGAACCGTCGGTTCGCACTGGTAAGCTGGACCAGCTGATACACAGGTTTCCAAACTGGTGGAACGAGATACTAACAAACGGTTGTAGAATGATTCGATTTTCAGTTACGGTTCGGACGATTTCAGTTCCACACAGATTTCTGTTCTGGTTCCCACCAGGTTGGAACCGATGGTTTGGTTCCAAAAAGCCGGATTTTAGGCCACCTGACTCTAGGATAAGATATATGCCACTAATTTGTCCAACGCATTCATATTTTCATTAATGATATGGAGGCATACAATTCACACCTTTTTTTCCTGCAGATCCTTTCTAAAGTAATTTATATTATAAGAACTCATCTTTTTAGACTCCATCAACTAAGTGGTTTTCCTAATGTTTAGTTACTAAGACCACACTGGTTTGGAATTTTTGGTAATGGTCGCTTAGGTTTGTGTAGGATAAAACTATAGGTTTATCTGCAATTTTCATAGAGACAAATTCTGGACCAATGGCTTTAAAAGAGCATAGAATCTTTCACACAACTCTCATAGTAAGGCTTTTTACAAATAAAACTCCATCCACCCTCGAACCCTTAAAGAATCTCTAGCCAATTGACTATGGTTCTCAGAACTGTCCAATCAATCCGTAAGAGCGATAATAGAGGATTATGGGGAAAAGATAAGATATTACTTATGCACGAGAAGCCGAAATATTTCTTTGCGCTTTTTCTGTTCCTTTTCGATTCTAATGGTGTATGCTTTTCGATTTATCCCTATTCTGACTCGATCCATTTAATCAATATACTCATCTAATCTTGCTTTGTCCGTACTTCCTTAGTTAACTTTGAGAACTTGTAAAGCTTTTTTCAAATCATGACTCAAAGAGGAATGGACTAGATTGGTCATGTTTAGGATTTTGGAACAGACGGAGTTTAGGGTTTCTTGTGAAGAGAGAGATAGGAGGAAAAGCAAATAGTGTTTTGGTGAGACGAAAAGAAGAAATTAAATTTAGAGAAGTTATGATCTGTTAGGATAGGAGAAAAACAACTTAAAAAAGAAGTTGCGCCAGAATGTGTGAGAGAGAAGAAAATAAACAAGAATATAACGGTGTTAGAAAGAAAACTGAAAATCGACTTAAAAAAATTAGCAAAATTTAAAATAAAAAACTAAACACATAGGATAAAGAAAATACGCAAAAGATAAAATGAAAGTGAAATAAAATAAATAAAATAAAGAACAAAAAAATAATATAAAACATAACATAAAAAAAACATGACTATTATCGATTTGTTTAAATAGAATCTGGTGTAGATGGTGCATAATCCGACATAGAACTTTAATAGCTCTTTTTAGACACAAAAACAGTTTTCAAAGAAAGTCACACAGAATGAGAGATTTTAAAATATAAAGTAGAACAACTTTTCAATCTCAAATATAGAAAGCATTTAGAACATAAACATAGAGTTTTAAAGTTAAAGAGTTTAAAATAACAATACAAGTTCTCTTCTAAATTAAGCAGAATTGGCTTATTAAAAGTTTTAGTAAAAAGTATTGCAAATTGTTTTCTGTAGAAGAATTATCATTATATCAACTTTTTGAACAGATACTTTGAAAGTGGTCTGAGTTTATATGCTTGGTTTAGAGTGTTTGGACTGGATTTTAGATAATTGATAGCGGCTTATGTGTCAATTGATTGAACTCGTTTCTAATTTCAGACCCTAGTAATGCCCAATTGTTGTTTGATCCATAGAATTATGCAACATCAGATTCTAGGCGGTAATAATTCTGTTTCTAAAAATAATAGAGAGAGCACAAAGTCATGTTCTTGCTAAACATAATATAATGCAACTACCTAGAAAGATTGTAAGTTTCCAGATATGCTCTTTCTATCTATTACTTCCCTGTAAAATCAGAATCATTATAGCCAACAAGATTAAATGTACATTTGGAATACACAGAACCAAATAAAAGTTCCATAAGCATATTTAGAATTCTTTTGCAAGCAATTAAAATGAGTACTTTGGGATGTATTGAAAAACATAGCACGTAGAAACACACCTAAATGTGAATGTCAGGTCTCTTGCATTGATTAGAAAACACCAATCATAACTCTAACATTTAATATCCCATCCTCATTTTTCATCTTTTTTTCTAATTTTGAGATGGACTCATGGTGTAACTAACTACTGGCATTCTCATTTTGAACTTTTAACAATCTCGAATTTATTGCCATTGGTTATGAATGATACCATTACTCACATTGTTTTCTGGTATTGAGTCCAAGGAAAAGTTTAATTCTCCCATCATCTCATTTCAAACTCAGCCCTGCATAATCTTAGAAATTCCACGTATAAAAGAAAGGTCCATTAGTAGAAACAAAGATTATTGTCTCAATATGGCTTTGCACAACTAAGTATCATATGTCTTTAAATTGCTTAATAAATTATGTAAGGAACAAGTTGCCTCATAGAAGAAATAAGACAGTATTAATTGTATCAAATATTATAACACATGTCGATAGACATCATCGTCGAAAGTCTTAAGGCTAGTATTTAAGTGGCAAAACTCATTAAAGTGACTCATCATAGTAAGTTTGTAAAATAATGATTTGGATTTGGTCAAAAAACTTAAAATAGGTGGTTGTCCTACTACACTTCTTCATTTAAAACCATTTAGAAAAAGCACTTTCACTCCCATAATGAATACAACATTTAAAAACAATGGCAAATGCACATAGATTCTTAATGGCTCAAGTCTAGAACCGGAGCAAAAGCTATCAAAATCGATGCTCGCTTCTTGGTTTTAACTTAAGAGTATACCTTACTTTTATTTTACAACCATTACAATGTTATGAAGCGTTTCTAAAAACCATTTTGGTTACCAGTAACAGAAGGTTTTTAGGTCTAGCAACAAGTTTCTAACTTGTTTATCTCAAACTGATTTAGTTTATCTTTGATAGCAAGAATCCAATTTCATTCATTTTTTGAGCAGACTTCTAAATCTAGGGTTTAAGATTGACAACGAAAGCAACATTAAAATATCCTCTTAAGTTAAAGCTTTTGTCCATAATCCTTTTGAAGGGTTATCAATGAGTCCTCTTAAGGATGATATTGTGGAATGCCACTTCTTTTCATAATTTAAAATTCTATTTCGTTTGTGGGCATTAACTTTAGTGCGTTTTGATCTCATGTTCATTTTCTGATTCAGCCTAAATATCAACAATTCTGCTCACATTTCTAGCTGTTCTAAGTTGTTCTGAATATTCAATCTTGATTTCTTACATGAAATCCACAACATCATATTCTCTAAAATTTAGAAGTAGATTAGATTCATCAAACAACATGGATACGATTCTTCTACAAATAGAATTTCTTATTAAACACCCTATATATGCTTACTATTACTAGAATATATAGAAAAATTCCTTCATGAGATTTGCATCAATTTAGCAAGTATTTATCTTGTTATATGAATAAAACATTTATTTAATCCAAAAATGTGCAAATACAAATGATTTGCGTCTCTACCTTGTATAGGCCCATATGTGAGTCCTTTTTCGGTTTAGATCTTACTAAAGCTCTGTTTAGATATAACAAGTAGTGGTTAATAGTTCTGCCGCAAATACTCTCGGTAATTTAGACACTCACCGTACATGGTTCTAGGCACGTCTCCCGATTCCTTGAAGTGTTCTAGTTCTTGAGCGTCCAAGCACTAAACTCCCAGTATTCTGCTAGAAGTGGTTGCAAGGATGATGACGAAAGTTGGAAAGATTCTGAATTTACTTGTGCAAAAGCAGTCGGCAGGATTCTGATTTCAAACCTCTTTATGGTCCGTTCAAATCGCAGAGAGATATGTATACTCATTTCCATACATTCTGTATTCTTTTGCAGAAGATGAACAAACATGTAAAATGATCATATCTTATTATGTTAAGGAAGAGTTGTCAGAGTGATCGAGAATAATATCAACAAATCACCAAGTGATAAAATTTACCTCAAGACTAGAAGGAGTAACAGGTCAAATAAATCAAGCTGAGCAATTTTAAAGGTCCTATGAAGTAGAAACATCGACCTATAGATTTGAAAGATGTTCTGGTGTGTTTGCCTAATTCACGAAGCATTCACAAAGATGTCTGATTGCTTTCAAAGCTGTAGCGTTGGCAACCATTCATGAAGCCAAAGTCTTCTTAGAAAGTTTAGAAATAAGGTTATGCTTGCATTTCATTCTTCTAGCAATACCAACTAGAATTGTCATAGAAACTAAGGCATATGTCTAGGTTTATGCTATGAAAAGGTCACTAGGTAAATGGTTCCAAAATTTATCGACAAAAACAAGATTTTGATTATCATGCAGTGATAATGAAATTCAAATGAAGGGTTCAATGGAGAGATCACTCTTCTTATTTCATCACAAAAAGTTTGTACGTCAAGATATTTAATGTAAAGTCTGTCACATATAAGCAGGACATCAGTACTAATTCGAAGATAGAATTAACAACCAATAGATAACGTACAAAAAGGTTTTACGTTGCTTGCTAGGATTTAGATCTCCAAAAGCCCAACGTACCTGCACCGATTTTTCTTTAAGCACTCAAATCATGGTGTAATTTTCATTGCATACAGATCATCGCGCACCAGATGCCTAAGAAAGCATATCCATTCCCATTTCTGTTTTAAACATCACGACTCATCTAAAACCAGGAATCTTAAAGTCTGTGGCAGATCAGGAAAGAGCCTAAGTGATAAAGAGCTGCAGAAGACCCTGAAAAGATCAACGACGGACGAGATTTAGTAACGACTATAGATTGTAGAAGAGATTCTAGACAGGCGGATAGCATGGTAACGAGTGTCAATACGATTTACATTCATCTAAGCTATTAATTCTTTCTGTTGAGAACTAGCCAAAGAAGATATTCAAAAAAAGTTCCTTTTTGGTACTAGACGATAAGTCATAAATTGAGAAATAGGCAATTTTTCTTATTTAGAAAATGTCGATTTGGTCTGACGTGCATCGATAGCTAGAATTGTACTTTTTCTTTAGAAAATGATACTCTGAAATTGCCTTAGAATTATAAATTCAGTTTTCAAAGATTCATATCTAGAATTCAGAATTTTACGTTTCTTCAAAAGTGTTTCAGAATTTTCAGAAAAAATCTAAGATCTTTGATCTCAATAATAAAGATCTTGCATGTAACTTCTTTGATAAAAATTATACTTTCAATGATTACATTCATTTTTAAATTTCTGTATACTTCTTTAGAACTTTATGCTTTTACAAACTTTTAAAATTTATGCAAAGGTTATTTAAGTACAGAAGATCATTTCGATTCAGTTAGAGATACTTACATCGCTTTTCATCATAGCTTTTGGCCTATTGCAATCTCTGCTTACTATTCAGCTTTCTTGTTGGAGTCAAAGTGCTGATTTCTTTGGAAATTGGATGATAGTGGCCATCAACAGATATTTTCAATTTTCCTCTGGGTCCACTTTGAACTTTAGAATAAAATCGTTGAGTCGTCCAACGTACAAATGCCTGCTTAGCTTTTTCTATCTTGACGTCCTTTTTCAGCTTAAGATAGTTAGGCTTGATAGACCGGGCTTATTGCATTATTAAGAACCACTTCAGAAGCGTTCATTCTTAGAAAGTGCTATTTTATAATGAATAGTTCTTTTTTGAATAAACTGTTTTTCTGTTGTCTTCCACCTTGCTTATAGAAACGCTTGATTTCTTAAGGACAATGCTAAATCTCACTATCAAGATAGAAAGAACTTTCTTCAATAGAAAACGCTAAATCATCACTATCAAGATCAGAAGAACTTTCTTCACTAGAAACTACTTTCAAAGCCAGTCCTTTCTTTTTCTTATCTTCTACATTCAAAAACGATTTCATCTCTTCTGAAACAAGAGCTCCAATCAAATAATCATAGGTTACTGGAGACTCCTTGTAGTTCATGACAGTTCCTATAGAATCCCATTTTTTAGGTAGAATTCTAAGGATTTTCATAACAAGCTCATCTTCTGAAATTTCCATTTCAAGAGTTCTCAAAGGATTAAATATATTTGTGAATTTGGAATTTAGTTCAGTTATAGACTCTCCTTCTCTCATACTAAACATTTCATATTCTCTCCAAAGGATATTGATTATGGATTCCTTAACTCGGTCAGTACCCTCATAGGTAACTCTGAGTTTTTCCCAAACTTCCATGGCAGACTTACATCCAGAGACTTTGTTATATTCTGTTGGATCTAACGCACAGTGAAGAATATTGATGGCTTTTGCATTTATAGATATGTCATTCCAATTAGCATTGGTATACTCTTCTTCTGACTTTCAGACTCTTACGTTTTCTACAATTTTCATAGGGATGCGAGGACCAGTAATAATGTTCCTCCAGCAATTTATATCAACTGATTTTATAAAGTTTTCCACTCTGATTTTCCAGTAAGAGTAATTAGAACCATTGAACAAATGTGGTCTGGAAATAGATTGATCTTCTAAAGATGTAAGAGGAAGTGGGGCTGCCATTAAAGATGTCAGAGGAAGTGGGGCCTTGCCATGGGGATCTTTTTCTCTTAAGCTTAAGCGGTTAAGCTTCGGTAAGTCAAGAACCAAGTGCTCTGATACCAGATTGTGGGTCCCATTTATGTATGGCACAACCCAAGAGGGGAGATAAATTGGATTTTCTAAAAATTTGACTTTCAAAAATAACATCAGAATTTTGTTTCAACGGCTAGAAAGCGTTTATGAGAGTTAGTTACCAAGTTTAGAACTTCCTCACAAAACTTATTACAAGTTTAGAAAGACTCTGTGAAGAACAGTTATTGGATTTAGAACTGCTTCACAAAGACTAAGCAAATATTAGAAAACTGATTATCACTAATATTGTGATTTGCAGTAAATGTAGAAGGACAGATTAGAACTTGGTATAATCACAATACAGAAATCCAAAGTTTTAATGTTCTACAGAAATAAAGCTTATTCACGTTTCGAACAGAAATTCATTAACAACTTTACATTTCTGAAAAAATTAACAGTTGCGTAAATAGAATATAATCCGTAAATAGAATATAATCAAGCAGAACTTCAGAAAATAAAAAAAGATAAACACAGAGATTTATAGTGGTTTGGCACTAACTCTCCTACATCCACTCCCTAAGACTTATCTTGAGATCCTCCACTACATTATCTCTTTTCATAGGTAAGAGACACACCAACTTTACAAGAAAATAGATCAACACGTAGATCTAACCTTTGTTCCACTAGATTTTCCAAAGGTTCTAGTCAACCTCAACCCTTTCTGTTTTTGTAGAGGACAGAAACTCACATCAAGACATTAGAATCTCCAAGACATTAGAATCTCATACAAGGAGAAGGTCGCTTGATAACCTATTAAACTATAGCTTTTCACCTAAGCTATTACACAAAAGTTTTTCATTTAAAAAAAACCTCCGGTTTATAACAGATCACAAAAATCGATATAGACAGAGAGAAATGCAATTATAAGCATAGGAAGAACAGAAAACATATTTAGGAAACAGATTTAAAGTTTAGAACTGTTCTTCAGAAAAAGTTCTTATTAAATTTTCTCTTCGCTTTAAAGAATATTTCTTGAAGCAAAAAGATGAGAAGAAATAAGGGGGTTTGAAGAGAAAGTTTTGAGAGATTTAAAACTTTTATTCAATGGACTCTTACTCTTACAAAACCTCACGTTTTCAAAAGAAGAAAAACGTCTTTTATAAGAGAGGTGAGGATCACGTTTTTAGAAAACGTTGATCTTTAGCTTTAAAGAGTATTTAGACTTTTTGAAAACAAAAAGATATACGAATCTTTCGTAAGTACTCAATTATTTGTTGGCAAAAAATATTTAAGTTAAAATCTTTTCATTTAGTTAAGTAGAATTAAAAGGGCAAGTTTTGACTTTTCTTTTTAAGGCAATTTTTGAAAATAAAAGATATGTGAATCTTTTACAAATACTTGAATATTTGTTGCCAAAAATAATTAAGCCAAAATCTTTTTCATTTAGGTAAGTGAAATTAAAAGAGCAAGTTTTGACTTTTCTTTTTAAGACAATTTCTGAAAATTATTTTGAGAGAAAATATTTTTGTGCTTATAAAAAAATATTCTCTCTATCCTACAATATTTCCAAAGATACTAACTACTAAAAATCTTCAATAATCTTTATGGTCTTTAAAGAATTTTGGATTTGTAGGAACTTGCCTTCTTTAACAATTTCCATATCAAAAATCTGCATAAAATAATTTTAGCACATACAAGGATATTAAATTTATTTGTTTTGCAAAAATCTGCATAAAATAATTTTAGCACATACAAGGATATTAAATTTATTTGTTTTGCAAAATCATCAAAATCTCAAGATAAAATTAATCCTTGAGCCAACATTTCATTTTATTAACTTCCCCACCTGAAAAAGTTTGGGCAGACAGTAATAACAAATGACAGTTTTCTTTCTCTTTTCCATGCTCATGCACCTCTATGGCCTTGAGTCATTCTTTTAGATCCTCAATATTAACTGTAGAAGCTGACATTGTTCTGCGACAGATAAATATTTAATTGTTAATGTAATCTATACAAAATAAAATACAATACATACGAAGAATTAATGAATTTTCAAAAAGAAAATTTTAACCAAATTTGTAACATTGCAATTAATTTTTAACCAATTAATTGCAACTAAACCAGAAGTGAATTTTATTTGTCTTCCAATCATTCACAACTCATAACCGCCATTACCAAGAACCCATTAGCCTGATTTACCAATAACTCATACTTCACCAAGAATGCTCGTGGTTAATTGTTTTGTTGAAGAAGACTGACAGAGTTGTAATTGGTGGAAGGAAGTAAAGACAAAATAATTAATAAGTTTAATACCATGACTCGATCATATTGGAGAAATGGTCTAATTCACATTTTTTTATCTGTGAAAGACGTGACAATTCATGAAGCAAACCCAAACCTTTTGAAAAACTCCTAGACATAAGTGAACAAATCAGGTGGTGTATGTACAAGTGGGGCAGTTGTAGGTGCAAGTTTTAGAATGCTTGTAGTATAAAATTGAACTCCACTTTGTTGATATAAGATCTACATTTTATTAACTTACCCACTTGGAAAAGTTTTAGTCAGCCAACAATAATAACTGGCAGTTTGCTTGCTCTTCCCCATGCTCATGTGTCTCCATGGCCTTGAACCTCTTTTTTCAAACTCTCAATATGAACAATAGAAGCTGACATTGTCCTACGACTGGTAGATATTTAATTGTTAATGTAATCTCTACAAAGATACAAACAGTACATAAGAAAAATTAATGAATTTCCAAAAAAAAAAAAAAAAAAAACCAAAAAACCACCAAATCAAAAAAAAAAAAAAAAAAAAAACCAAATCTATAAATTTCATTTAATTTTTAACTAAATAAATGTAGTTAACTAAGAAGTGAATTTTATAGAGCTTTTAATAATTCACTACTCATAACTGCCATTACCAAAAATTCATTAGCCTAATTTACCAACAATGCACGTTGTTAATTGCTTTAAGAACTGATAAAGTTGTGATCAGTGGAAGGAAGTAAAGTCAAAATATTTAATAGCTCTAATACCATGACTTGATCATATTAGAGAAATGCTCGATTCTCATTTGTTTATTTGTAAAGTACGTCACAATTTATGAAGCGAAACCAACACCTTCTGGAAAACTCCCAGACACAAGTAAACAAATTAGATGGTGTGAGTGTAGATTTTGGAATGTTGGTTTTGGAATAAAATAAAATATTTAAAAATAAATTTTGAAAGGCTTCGTTATGTATATTCTATTTCAAAATTTATTTTCAAATATATTAAATCAAATCATACAAGTACAAAGAAAAAAATATTAATGAAAAGAATATACTCTTTTTTTTTTTCGCTCTCCCAAATTAGATGTTTATGTACATTATATTCAAAAATTTAGTTTTATAAAAATACATCTAATCAAATCATATAAACATATAAAAAACATATCAATAAAGAAACATTTTCTTTTTGTATCTCCTGAATAAAATATTTAAACTATAATCAAAATGAAAACTACATTCTTTCTTAAATATTTAAAAAAATAAAACATTAAATATTTAAAACATAAAATATAAAAATTTTCAAATGTCTTGTTATCATATATATATATATATTAAAAAATAAATTTAAAAAAATAAGACTTAAAATTTTAAAATTCTTAATTATCCATGTGTATTTATTTAAAAATAATTTTTATAAATTATATCTCATCAATAAATAAAATATAATTTTATAATTAACTATCACTAATCTTATTTTAGCATATTCTAAAATCTATAAAGAGTAATATCGAAAATCTCATCTTATATTTCCTCATTTATATAATATGGAAAGAGGATGAAAATATGTTTTTTTAAATGCAACTGCAGTGCTCCTGCTAAAACATTGAAGTTGTGATAACAGTAATATAAATATGAAAATTGTTGGGATTATAACTGATCACGAGTGGGGCCCGTAGAAAAATATCGGTGTTAAAAGTAAAATAAAATTACTATTACCACATATACCTCCAATAATTTCGTATTGGATATTGACGATCGAATCCACCAGAATTAACAACCACTGTAAAAATTAAATAATTATCGTAAATGCCAGATGAAAAATAAGAACACCGAGATTTACATGGTTCACCCTTCAACTGTATGGGCTACGTCCACGGGACAAAAACTGTCCAGGACAAAAACTCCGAATAATTCTTTTACTAAAAATAATTAAGGTACAAAAAGAGATTAAAACAGTGGTCCTCTAAGTGTTTAACAAAAACACCCCAAAATTACAATCCTTCACTATTTTCTCTCTTACAATTTTCTAGGAAGCCTTTCCCTAATTTTCTATACTCAATGTGTATTCCTATTCTGTATGTTTTTGTACATTTAAAGTTGAAGAAAACTTTCTCCTATTTATAGGAAGAAGTGGATGCGTTAATCATGCGTCTGCGCAATTAACGCATCCCATTTTCAATTTTTTGTAGGTGAGCCCTGTTCCTTGAACTTTAAACAACACGTGTTTTTTCTCTTTTTTTTTTTTTTTCTTCAATTCAAACGTGTGTGGCTCTTCTCTTTTTTTCTTTCTTTCTTTGCCCAACAAAAATAAAAAACGTTTTATTTTCTTTTTCTTATTTTTTTTTTCATAATGTGTGTGGGTGTCCACATGTTTGGAGGCGACCCCACAACAATTCTCCCCCTCCCAACTACTGGTGGGACCTCTCCATTCCTGCCGCTTTGACACACAGTTCAAACTTCTCCTTCGAACTCCCCCTTTGTCAATGTATATCGCAGCAATTTTTTTGTCTGTGTTGGATCTTTCGCAACTGAAAATTACTTTTCTTCAAATGGCAAGTCTAAGCCAAATGATATCTTCCATCAATGTACTTTGTTCCGTGCATGATAACATAGTAAATTTTTGCTCAAGTCAACGCACTTTACCTATCACAATATAACTATATATTCTTTCCTGCTGCACACCCAATTATTGAAAAGAAATCGGCTTTAACCACAGCCATTTCATTTCCTGCTTCCGTTGCTTGCAACGTACTCTGCTTCCAGTCGTTGATAACGAAACACCATTTTTGTAATCTTGACTGCCAATGAAAAATCAGCTCCCCGCTGAGAATTGTAAATATGGTATCCTGATGTAGACTTTTCTTTTTATCAAGATCACCGGCCCCATATCTGCATCTGTGTAACCACAAGTGCGTCTTTTCAACCTCCAAAAAGTTTAAACAATAACTTCGAAGTTTCCTCTCAAGTATCTGAAGATTCCACTTTACCCGCTTCCCAATGTGTCTTTTGAGGATTTGACAGAAGATGCGGTCACAACGCCAACTGGCATGAGGCGATATCTGGTCCTCGTACCACCATTGGGTACATCAAACTTCCGAACCGCTGAAGAATATGGAACATTTGAACATTTCTTCCTTTTTCTTTCTCTGTTGATGGGTAGGATCTTTCTTACTCAACTTGAAAGTGAGCGGCAAGCGGAGTGCTAACTGGTTTTTAGAACATTCGTTCATCATTGAACGCTCTCTAGAATTCGTTCAATAGTGATTTTTCCCTGCGATAGACCATAACGCTACAGGAACTTTTCTGTCTCGAATACAATCTCCATTCAAGCAATTCGCCTTGCAAATCCCAAATCCTTCATGTCAAACCGCTTTCTGACAAATCAACTCTTTAACTTGCTAATCATGATGTGCATCTGGTCCCAAACAATTAAGCATATCATCAACATATAAGAGAAGGAGATAAATTTACCATCAAGGAATTTCTGAACATATACCATACAGCGATCTGCATCTGTCCTTTTGTATCTTGATTCACGCATGAAGACTCAACTTTTTATCCATGTGTCCGCGGCCATTTGTTTCAACCCATACAAGCTTCTTCTTCAAAGCGACAACCATCGTCCTCCTTCCCTTGACCTTGAAACCTTCTGTTGTTCCCATATAAATTTCTTCCTCTTTCGATCCCCCATGCAAGAATGCGGTCCTTTTACATCAAGCTGTTCTAAACTCAAGATTCAAATTGGCTAAAAGACCTAGCAACAACTCGAATAGAACTCATTTTTCACAACTGGTGAAAAAATCTCCTCAAAGTCAATTACTTTTCTTTTGAGTCCAGCTTTGACGACCAATCCAGCCTTTGTATTCACTAAGTTGCCATCTCTTTCTTCAGTTTTATACCATTTTTATTCTTTGAGTGTTCTCTTCGCCTTTTGGAAGTTTTCACCAGCTCAATATGTGTCATTCTTTTTCAAAGCAATTCATCTCTCTGATGGCCTTTGTCCATCAACTACTGTCTTTTGCAAGATTGCACATCATTGAAGCTCTCTGGCTCCCACTCATCAGTAATCAAAAATGTAATCAGAACTAGGGTACCTTGTAGATGGTTGGCCGTTCTCGGTTGACTTCTTTAACTGGAGGTTCGCTCCTTCGGTGGACATGGGGTTTCTCTCGCTCCCCCTGCTCAACACCCTCTACATCACTGTTATCATCTACAATTGTCTCTTGATCCCTAACCGACTGGCTCTTCTTCTTCTCGTTTCCTGAATTTTGGCATTTCCTCCTCCTGTTGGCATCATTGTAGGAAATGCTTCTGGTGTAATATCAATAAGACCATCAACTTGTGGATTTCTTCACCAAGTTCTATCCTAACACGTCTCATTCTCGTGGAATATACTCTCGGCTCTGACAACTTTCTTTTTCACTGGGTCCCACAACCTATAGCCAAACTCTTCGGTCTCCATAACCAACAAAAGTGCAAGGAACTGACTTGTCATCAAGCTTTGATCTCTGCTCCTTTGGAATATGCATAAATGCCTTGCAGCCAAATACCCCCAGGTGAGAGTATGAAATATTTCTATCTGTCTAGACCTTCTCTAGGATATCAAAATCCAATGGTGCTGAAGGTAGTCGGTTGTTTAGGTAGACAGCAGTATTGATAGCTTCTCCCCAAAATGGCTTAGGTAAGTGGGCCATTTTGAGCATGGATCTTGCTCTTTCAACAATGGTGCGATTCATCCGTTCAGCAACACCGTTGTGTTGAGGCGTACCAGGAACTGTCTTTTCATGCCTGAGCGTACCAGGAACTGTCTTTTCATGCCTGACACCGTGCTGACTACAATAATCTCTAAACTCCTTAGAGATATACTCACCACCATTATCCGTGCGCAAACACTTCAATGCCACTACAATCTCCCTTTCCACCATCGCGTGGAATTGCTGAAAGTGCTTGAATACTTGGTCTTTTGTGCGCAACAAGTATATCCATGTTTTTTCGTGAGAAATCATCAATGAAGGTAAGAAAATACCTGCTTCCTCCAAGTGATTCTACCTCCATGGGACCACATATGTCAGAGTGTATCAACTCCAACTTATTGTCTCTCCTTCTAGAGCTTTTTAAAAATGAGACCCGATGTTGCTTCCCAAATAAATAATAATCACAAGGGTTTATTTTACCTTGTTTTACTTTGGGCTAATGATATGAGGAAAAAAAAACCCCCCCCCCTTTTTTTTTCTTAGCCAACATATTCAACCCTTTCTCACTAATATGCCGTCAGCCGCCTATGCGCAAATTTGGTGAAGCATCATCTGCAAATGATTTAAGTTGACCCGCACATATTATTGAAGTGCGTCTTATACAGCGAGCAACATTAAATTTTCCTCTTGCCACCACCAAAAGACCCTTTGGTTGAAGTTTCCAATTACCGTCACCTGTATGATGGTGATAGCCTTCCTGTCCAGTACACTCAACAGACAAAGGTCAACCGAAGATCGGGAATATGTCTCCATTTTTAAGTGTTATGTGCACCCGACACTTGTTTTTATGCAGACATCAACTGAATTCCCACGCACTTGCGAGACACTATTATTTCCGCATTTTAAATAAGTTGCCCAAAGTCCCTCCTGCTTTTATAAGTTGGAACCAGTATTCCCTTTTTGGAAACACAGTGCGTATGAACCCCAGAGTCTAGCTACCACTCGGTATCTTGCATTATGATATAATCTGCATCATGCAGGTGACTAAAGTCACCGTCACCATCTTCTCTGAGAACCGTAGCAGATGTATTTCTGTCATTCCTCCTGTCTCCGGCTATATTATCCTGTCTTTGAGTAAACACAATTTCTTTTGAGATGACCTCCTTACTGCAATGGTGACATTTTCTCATCTCTCTATCTCTGGACTTGGATCTACCACTTGACTTTTCATGCCTTGGACCTCTACTCTTGCTCCGGCCCCTATTCTCTGTGACAAGGGCTTATGAACTGGTACTAGCAACATCTCTTCTTCGTAGTTCTCCATTAAGTAGTCTATTCTTTACCATAAACATTATTACCACACCATTTGGAGCTGAGTTACTCAATGATACCACAAGAGTATCCCAACTATCCGGTAGAGATCCCAACAGTAGGCAAGCTTGCATCTCGTCATCTAAGGACATACCGCTAACTGCTAACTCAGTTACGAGTCCTTCAAAATCGTTCAGGTGTTGTGTAATTGATTGTCCCTTTGACAGCTTCAAGTTCATGACTTTCATGAACTTTACGCATCATGAAGATTTCCTTGAGCATTCGTAGCCTCGTACATATTCTCTAATTTTTTCCAGAGAACTTGGGGGAATCTTTTTCATTCTCACGTGATTGTAGAAGGCTAGCAATTATCCATTGGCGTATTGTACCCATGTCTGCTTTTTTAATGTCTCTCACTGCCTTTCTTTAGATTTCTTTTGGCTTTGCCACTATCACCTTTAATTGGGATCGTAACAGATCTTTACAAATTGAGGTAATCCTCCATTCTGGATTTCCCACATTGAATAATTCCCGAATCCGTCAATTTGATCATCGTTGCTTTAACCATGTAGAATTCTAAATCTGGACAAAAAATTCACTATTTACGAACATTCACTATTAACGTGAATATAACTTTGAACAGAATTTACCAACCAAAGGCTCTAAATACCAAGTTGTTGGGATGATACACTGATCTCGAATGAGGCCGCAGAAAACTACCGAATGTTAAAAGTAAAAATAAAATTACTATTACACTTATACCTCTAATAATTTTTGTATTGGATATTGGACGAATCAGATCCACCAGAAATAATACCATGGTAAAAAATTAAAAATAAGTACC
>NW_023591314.1:0-16548 GCF_014843425.1 Jatropha curcas | reverse complement strand
ATTATGGATTAAAAGCAGGTTAAAAATTGAGAAATTTTTACGTTACCTCAGATTGAAAGCCGCGCATCCGGCTCGTCTCATATCTTGGACCGCGGAACCTCAGTACCCGGCGACGGAAAGGAGCTGCAACGTCGAGTCCGGGGCAGCGGAAATTCGGCTTCACCGGTACCGGCTCGCCGTCAAAGGTACAGAATATCCGGTAGGGCCCCGAGGGTCTCAGTCTCCGGAGTGTAAGCAGAAGCGCAGGATTTTCTTTGAAGATCTGAGACATCGTTTTCAGTTGACAGTTCAGAGGAGTTTTTCAATCGCTTTAGGGTTTTAGGAATAAAGTGAAAAATGAATTGGTTAGTAAGAAAAGTTTACTTATAGTAAGTATTGGGCCCAAGCCCATTTTCTCCAAGCAACGGGCCCAAGGCCCACTCATTCCGAGCCCCAAAAGAGCGACGGGCCCATTATCTTCTCAAAGCCCAATAGGTCCGTGCGGTCCATTTAAAAGCCACGGACGGTCCACATTCAGCAATTTGACGTTGATGTGCTGGCTCGAAACATTCAGCAATTTTGTTCTACTCACCACACAGGGGCAGGAGCAACCAAATTGCCCAGATTTACCCTCAGGTAAGTTTCTTTTAAATTACTTATATCATAAAGCGCGCTTATACTTAAAAATGCAGACAATAAATTTTGTTAAACCTTTTTTATGCCGAAATTTTTTGATAAAATTTTTGCAAAATGATTGAACCAATCTTTGACAGAAAAATAAATGCGCTACAAAAAGTGGATATTTTTTGGTCCTTTAGGCCGGAATTCCGGACTGGGGGGCAAAAGTATAACCTTTTGCCCTCAATGCTGAATCCTTGTTCATGCATGGGAACATGTGATGTTCCAATATTGTTCTAACAGAAGGCAAGAATCGTTGCTACACGGATATTGCTCTTTTTTCTTGTGAACAATGTTTTCAGGGCCAACCAGTGCATGGGCGTTTGCCGAAGGCAGATTGAGAGTCAATCCCTTCTTACCGAGCAGTGATGCATGTATTGCCGAAGCTGTTTGGGATATTCCCTTTCTCTATTAGTGATGATGTTTATTGCAGAAGCATAAGAAACAATTCAAAACAGTGATGATGTATGCGAAGCTGTTCGAAATCTCTTCCCCAGTCAATGATGATGAATTGCGAAGGTTGACCAGGCCGGTAAACGACATCTTTCGGCCGATTCAACCGAGCCTTCAAGGATGACTTTCTAAACCGACTGAGCCGGACAAAGACTGATCAAACCGAGCTGGAGTAGGTGGGCCAGATTCAAAGCCCTTCAAGGCCGATCAAACCGAGCTTTGAAAAACTTTATGCATAAACCAACATCTTTCGGGCCGATCCAACCGAAGCCTCAAGGAGGCCTTTTCTAAACCGACTGGACCATAGCCGACAAAGCTGAATCAAACCGAGTTGAGTAGGTGGCCAATCAAAGTCCTGCAAGCCGATCAAACCGAGCTTGGAAGACTTTTTCTCATCAAATCAAACGTCTATTCGGGCCGGGATCAAAACCAGAGCCTCGAGAGTCTCTTCAGATTCAACGGGAAGCCGGACAAAGCCGATTCAAACCGAGCTGAGGATGGGTGGACCAAGAATATTTCAAACCCTTTAGGCCGATCGCAACTGAGCCTCGGGAGGTGTTTTCAAAAGCCGATCAAACGAGCTTGAATTTCAATTCACAGATTTGATGGAAGCCGACAAGACAGATCAAATCGAGGCTGAGAAAGGTTAGATCCAGATGATTATTACAAGCATCTTTCCAAGCCGATCAAACGGCTTCGAGAGTGAAATTGCCAGATAGAAGGCGCCGTTCACGGACCACTTAAACATTAATCGTTTATACAAATAATGATAAAGTGGGGGGGCAAACTGTTGACGCGTAAATTTTATGGCCCCCACCTAACCCAATGATGATATGAGGATAAGGAGATAAGCATCACGATCAACCAGAAGTGTTTAAAAACCAAAAATTGAATCAAAACCCGGCCCAAAGGAGTCTTGACCGCGTTGGGTTACGTCACGCGGCTATTACCTGCGACGGCAACAGTCGTAGGTTGCGTTTCACGCAACTCTAACAGGGGCTGACACCTCTGGCGCGCGCCCGTGCAACGGCCTGCACGTTATATGGATACGCGGCAACTGTACGAAAAGTAAGCTGCGTCACGCATCTTACGGGTGGCGTCACGCAAGCTTTACCTGCGTGACGCGACTATGTCTGGTTGCCCTAAACCAATATAAATACAACATTTTTCACTTAAAAACGAGACTTTTTTTGCACTTTCTCTCATTTTTCTCTAAAAATCCTAAAGCGTTAAACTAAGTTTTCGATTAAACAGCTAGGGTTTTCGTCCCCAGAACTCAAGTTTGAAGTAAACTTGAGGAAGATCAAAACCATTAACTATTTTAGTTTTTGAAAATCAAGAAGCATAAAAAATATAAGAAGAGAAAAAGAGGGAGAAAGAGAGAAGAAACACTTGGTTCTGTGAAAACTTGACAATTTACATTTTCTGGAATCGCGTAACAGAGTGTAAAATGTTGAAACCAACGTCTCTAAACTAATCTTCAATGCAATGCAATCCTCAAATCTGAGGAATGAAGGTAATTTCCTTAACATTCTTTGTATTTATTATATTTTTGTGATTTTTAAGCAATATTTTGTTGGGCTTTTAGTAATTCTAAGTTTATTTTAAATTGTATTTCTGTTCATATTTGGTTCATTTATATTGTATCTTTAAATCATATTTAAACAAAAAAATGATGTAAAATAAAATATTTAAAATGAATCTGGGCTAGGACAGTGCATTCACGCAATTGTTCCTGCGAGACAGCTGCGTGACGCAACGTGTTCTCACGCAACTGTTCATCCAAAGAAAACAGTTGCGTCACGCACTGTGCACTATTCACTGTTTACTATTCACTTGCCTTCATGGAAGAAACAAGTTGTGTCACCGACTGTTCATCCTAAGAACAGGTTTGCGTCACGCGACTTGTTCATCCAGGAACAGTCTGCGTGACACGACTGCTCATTCGCGTTTTTCCAAGAAAAATAAAAAAAATAATAATAAATTTTATACGAAAATAAAATCTAATTTCTTCCAATAAATTTTTGAAAAATGCCCCCAATAATTGAACAGATTCAACAGTTTTAATTTAAAACTTAGAATTACTAAAAAATGTAATTTATGAGTTTATTTATATGAAATTTTGCAATTTATTGTTTAAATGAAAAAAATAAAATCAAGTTTTGTTTGATTTTTATTTATATTTGAAGATTAATTTGGCCATGTTTTATAAACAAAATTGCATTTCTTAGTTGTAAATAATAAATATGCATGATTTTGGGTTTTATGGGTTGGATAAATCAGGGTAGAATTTTATTTTAGGTTTCAGTTTGTTGCCCGCCTTGAACTATAAGGCAAGAGCGGGTCTTTTATTTTATTGTTTTGATCGCTTGATTTAATTGCTTTAATTTGAATAAATTGCTTTGTGGATAATTATATGTTGATTGGGACGATTAGATTAAAAATTTTCCACATTAGGAACTCGGTCGATTTACTCGATTGGGTTTAAATAAATAAAATAAATGCGGCGTTTTCTAAAATAAAATCAATTTAGAAATTGTAGGTTTAAAAGAGGCCGATTTTCCGGGCGTCGGCTTGTCCAACGGGTTGCGTACCCAATTCCCTACCCAGAACCGTACTTTGGTTCGCCTGACCAGGTTCTTTTAAATAATTTGGCCTTTGAAATTAATTAAATAATTTGGCCTTGAATAAAATTGGGTTTAAAATGGAGTCACTTTTATAAAATAAAATTGGAAACGGTCCCATTGCCGAAAAAATTGGTGGCGACTCAAAATATTTTATAAGACCGATTTATTGGCATCGCATATCTAAAAAGATTTTTATCACCTTTTTCTAAAACAATAATAATAAAATAAAAAGATGTTTTCGGATCCTCCGGGGTGGGATTTCGACGAAAGCACCCAGTCTCATCCACAATGTCGTCAGCCATTTCTACCAGATCTGAATCAGAAGTTGAATCCGACAAACTTGAATAATTCACAGAACTAACTGGAGTAGGCTCGGGGAGGGACACTCTGACAAACGCTTGACCAGATGGCGTCCGGTGCCAAGCCTCGAAGCAATTCCCAGGAGGATCAATTCTGAAAAAATGCTGAGTTAAAGTAGGTCCTGTATGTATCATGAGAAATAAATAGCACAAAAGAATGAGGGAATGCCAATTTCTAATGTGCTAACAAACCAGTATGGAAATAGATTCTCGATTTCAACGGACTGGACCCAAAATTCGATGTGAGTAATATGGCAATAACTTATTTGTATTCAACCATTTCTAGCAATTATCTATCGTTCGAACCGTTCCTGGATTTACGGTAGGAACTATTTTTCTTCTCACGTTCCTAAGTTTTGCCTTCGGAATGAAAGAGAATTTGTCCGCGGAACATTTTTTTGTTGTTATTTTTATTTTATTTTTTTCTTGTTATCCTACTTTTGGCCTTGGAACATATGGTCCCAAGGCAGGATTTCGATTTTTTTTTTGTTTACAAATTCTTTGTAATCTCTCACCTTACTTTCAGATAATGCGAGAAATGCTAAAAATACGAAGGAATCGCCAACCCCCTTATGATCTCCCTTTTCTTTTGGGTATAAATTCGCTATAAGTGATTGCATTATGATTATTCAAAATAATTTGAGGTCCAGGTCTCAAGACCAAGGTTCCAAACGGATTCACATACCGAAAATTAGCTCTTATTGATGCATGGCTGATTAAGAAAAGTGTTACATGGTGCATGAATGTCCACAACAATATGTACAGTTTATAACATACAGTGGAACGGGAGTTGGGAAATGCATGCCTTTTCCAACCTTATTTCTCCCACACACGGATTCGTGGTTATTAAGTTCCGACATCTGTTTCCTAGGAATTTGGTCTTAATCTCGACAACCAAAAGGGGGGTTTTGAGATTGACGATTACCAAACTCTCAGAATGAATGCGGCATAATAACAGGCAAAACGATGAATGCGGCATAATAACAGCAAACAGAATTAGGTGTTCCTTAGGGGAAGTAACTAAGGTTTTCAACTATATGCATTGGCTTTAGTCCATTAGGCCTACAAAAGTCTGGGTTCCGCAAACAGGATTCGGGCTTTTTTGTGGGCCTACTCCTTTTAATGCACCTTTAAGGTACTAGACTTGCGGTTGGTATTTTTGTTAATTCTCGGATGAATGTACCTAAAACGCGAGGTTTAGGCTGGATCCACCATCAAAGTTAACAACAATACTGAAGGGTAATATGGGTAGAAAGTGATGAGAAGAGAGAAATGCAGTATGAATGCAAGATCCTAGAAAGAAAAAGGAAAGCAAATAAGCACATACGGACGATTAAGATTAAAGAATTTTCCAACGGCTTTCTATTCAAGTTTATTAGAAAAAGTAGGTTTTTAGAGTCAATTCCTAATTGCAACCACTTAGTTATTAAAAATAACCGAGGATTAGTGGATGAGGAATCCCTAGTGAAGTCGCCAATCTGTTTTTGCCAAAATCCACCCCGGAGGACCCGAAAACTTTGCTTTGATTTTTTATTTTGACTGTAATTGGAAATGGTGATTTTTATTTAAATAAATGGTGACAAAACCTTTTAGGAACGCAATGCCGATAAATCGGTCTTATAAACAATTTGAGTCGCCACATAAAACAATTTGAGATCGCCACCCCATTACTTTCGGAATGGGAACCGTTTCCAACTTTTTTTAATAAAAGTGACTTCATTTAACCCAATTTTATTTAAGGCCAATTTATTTTTTAAAAGACTAAGTCAGGCGTCCGAGGTACGATTCTGGCAATAAAGGAATTGGGTCAGCGTTCGGCCCCGCTTGGAAGCCGACGCCCGGAAAAATCGGCCTCTTTTAACCTACAATTTCTAATTTATTTTAGTTTTAGAATAAGCCAAATTTAATTTAATTAAACCCAACCGAATAATCGAACCGAGTTCCTATGTGGAAAATTGTTTAACTGCGTCCCGAAATAAATCCATTCATTGGCATTCCATAAACCAATTCAAACCACATCAAATCATCTCTACCCATAGTAAAAAATAATTAAAAGACGCCGCTCTTGCCTTATGGTTTAAAGGCGGGCCAACAAGACCCGGATTTACGAAATACAATCTAACTCAAATATAAAGATTCAAATAACCCTGAAATCCCAAATCATAATATAATAGTAAATTTAACTAATTTTGATCTTGATTAAACATAAATCTGCCCATTATTGGTTATTTCTTGAATTAACAAATTAAAAATTTTATTTAAATTACACGAAATTAAATAAAAGGAAAATTTTCTAAGAACCCTAGAAATAGTTAACGTTCACGTAACTTTGTTGCTAAATGAAGAATAGTTGCCGCTCACGCAACTGTTCCTATAAAGAACACAGTTGCGTGACGGAACTCCTAGTTGCGCTGACGCAGTTGTTCGTGACTTTGAACAAAATTCTCAGCAATTCACCTAATCCATTTTAATTTAAATCATAATATTAATGAAAAAAGCTAAAAAGGCAAGATAAAAATATATGGCACGAACAGTTCCGTCACCGCGGCTAATCAGACGGTAAATGTCAGCTTCTTTTTGGGACATGAACAGTTCCGTCAACACGGTAGGCTTGCGTGACGAACTGCTTCTTGGTCCGCAACTACCTTTCAAACTAACCTTTTTTTCTTACGTTTTCTTTTTATCAAGGCTTATTTAATCGTTATTCAGAAACCACTCCATAAATGGGCAGAAATACTACTTAACAATTATCAAACTACCCAAACCACTAACAAAATAAGATATTTAAATAAATCAACAACTAAAAATAACAAGAGGAGTTTAGAATGTTACCTAACCCTCAGATTTGGAGGAATTGCATGCGATTTGGGTGCCTTAGGATAGTATTTCAGGATCCCGAGGAAATGTTCTTTTGGTCAAGTTTAATAAGAAAAACTCTTTTTTCTTTTTCTTTTCTCTCTTTTTCTCTTTTTTTGTGACTTTTTTATTTTTCCAAATCTCATTTAATCTCCTAAGGCTTGATCTTCTTCAGATAACTCAATGGGTTCCCTTAACAGAACCTAGCCGCAGCCTTAGTTTCTTAAATAATTTCTCTCACAATCTCACAAAAGTTCAAAAAGTCCCTTTGAAGGATAAAAATGTTGTAATTTTATATGGGTAGGGCAACAACGAACAAAAGTTGCGTCACTAGCAGTTACATGACGGACTCGAGAGCTGCGTGATGAACTCGCTTTTTTCGTACCGTTTGGCCACGAGTCGTATCCACCACAAAAGCAGAACCGTTACCACAGGCTTTTTCAACAAGGTGACGTCATCCTGGTTGAGTTGGCGTGACGCAACTACTAGTGCCGTCACGCAACCTTAATAGCTGTGTGACGCAACCCTAGTGCATAAGTCCAGACCTTCCTTGAACCCGGTTTGAATATCAATTCTTGGTTTAAAAAGGCTCTAAATTGACGCCTGATTTCTTATTCCCGCAATCCTTGTATCTTCAATCCGGGTTAGGTGGGGCATAAGAACACGCGTCCAACAAGTACTGTGCCGTGAAATTTTTTTAAAATTGAAAAATGCAGGAATCATATACTTAGTGATATTATAGTAAGTTTTTATATATATATATATAGTTAAACCTTATGTGTTAGAAAATAACCTTAGGTAAGTTTACATATACCATAGTTACCCTTAATACAAGTATTTATACATATTTACCAATGTTCTACAATTCAATATAATTGTATATATACATATATAGGTTTCTGTTATCGCAGTACAAATGGCTAGAGGCAAGGACGGTTTTGACTTAGAGGCCCTCCGGCAGTGGTTCGGCGTGGAGAGTCGTGCCAAAGGATGCAGTACACGTGGATGAGGATGAATGCTTCTTATTATTTGTCAAATTGATTTTTTTCCTATATTTCATAATAAATACATTACATTTAACAATTCTTTTCTTAATTGTTAAAATGTTTCTGAATAATGCTTGTGATATTGTATATATATATACTGTCATTTTTGACAATGGAAAAAAATTATGGTTTTTAATTATTATTAAATTATTTTTTTGTGTCCGAATTATATTTTTGGTTCGACGTAAGCGACCGAAAACTAAATCAAATTATAACTATTAAAATTTAAAATTTGGCGAACAGATCGCCAACCAATCTTAATTTTCCAGAAAAATGTCACCGATTTGGGACCACATTTGATAAATTGCGACCGATACTTTTTAATGATTGATTTATCGAATCGCTAATTTGGCGACCAATATTTATAATTTATAGACCAATTAGTTCAGTCACTAATTTGCGACCGCTTGGACAATCGGTTGCAAAAATTATTTTGCGACGAGCACTTTTGGCGAACTATTTAATTTTCTTGTCGCAAATCGGTCCTCTACATCTATCTTTTAGCAACCGATTTCTTATATTTTTTGTGAACGATATAGCAATTTACCAATTTTTTTTTGTTTAGTGAACGGATTTAATGGATTGTGAAACTGAGTTGCCCTCGTTTGTGGAATACCCCTAATGTAAGCTTATAGTTAATGTGCGCTTGGAAATTTGCTATTTTATTTTATTAAACTAACTATAAATCTACTAAATCTTGAATCTTTGAATTGCAACTTTATGGAAAAGAATCTCAACAAGAAAAGCTCCTGACTCTTTCCTTTCCTTTGCTCTCAGTGTGTGTGTGTGTGTGAGAGAGGGGCGACCACCTCTTTCTTCAATGAGAGGGTTGTTGAATACCTCAAATTTTGAGGCTCAAAAAAAGCCCTTATTTTCCAAGGAAATGGTGCAAACAGTCCGGCCGGACCGGAGGCCATTCGGAAAGTTCACTGCGAAAGTATGCCAATATGAGTACTTTGAAACGGTACCCGGAAAATTACGAGGATCGCGGAACTGGTCTCCGGAATATTTTTTTTGGAGGTACGGAAACTCCCGAAAAAGCCTTTGAACGAAAAACTAGCGAGTGGCAGGGCCACGGCGGGAAGCGCCCCCGCCCTCACAGCCTGTTTTTTCCTATAAATACAGCCCCGAAATCAACAGTTTTACTCACTTTCATGTCCTTGTGTTGACGGACGCTCTCTTCTCTCCTACGCTTCCTTTGCGGTTTCTTTTACTGCTTTTCCTGCCATTTTAGTGGTAGTTTTATTACTCTGCTTGTTGTGATATTTGGTCACTTAATTAAAATTAATTATTAATTAATTATTCCCCAAATGAGGAGCTTTAGTCTAGAAATTTTAAGCTGAAGCCCTAAGAAGCGGCCGCCGGTTAAACTCAGGTAATAACGAAACTCTGCCCCATCCATTTAAATTTCAAGCATTTTTTGTGCATATTCTTCTTCTACTCTAAACTCTAATTAAATAATATGCCATTCACACCATGTCCGATTTTAACATCCACGCAAACTGCCCTTAAAGTAAATGAGTTTTAGGCTAAAAATGCCCGGTTAATTAATAATCGTAGTATTAATGCTAAACTTCGAACATATTGGCTAAAGTGCCCTAGTTTAATTAATAACTACGGTGCAATTGCCTTTATTTCGAACAAAGTTCGGCTAAAAGTCCAATTAATCAATAATTGTGGCTTAAAAAGCCTTAATCATTACGTTTTTGGCATAAAATTGGCCTACAGTTTAATCAAATTCGCTTTGGCAGCAAATTGCCTATATTCAAATAACCACCTTTTTGGTTTGACCAAATCGCCCAATAATCACCTTTTCTTTTGGCAATAATTGCCTAAATTACATATCATTCTTTTGGCACGAGTGCCTTAATCAGTATTTTGGCGAGCAAATCCCAAAACAAAACCCTTTGGCACAAAATGCCTTAATCAATCATTTTGGCGACAAATCGCCTAACAAATCTTTGGCAACAAATTGCCTAATCAAAATATCAACTTTTTTGGCACAAATGCCTTTAATCAACCATTTTGGCGATAAAAAAGCCCCAAACATCAATTTTTGGCAATAAAATTTTGCCGCAATCAAACACCTTTGGCCAACAAATGGCCTAAAACAAAAAATCAATTCAATTCTTTGGTAAAAAATTGCCTAAAAAAATGCACGAAGCATACACACACTCAATGCCATGAAAGCATACCCCTTCAAAGATGGCCTTTGAATTAGGCCTTTATCGAACTACGTCAGCTTTGATCTCTCATTCAACGAGAGTACGTAGGCAGCGTTCGATTTAACCCCGAGCGGCAGTCGAAAACCACCAAAACTTTACTGGTCCAAATTGGCGATCAATATTATCTTGCAAAGACCATTTACACTTAGGTTAGTTAATCAGCATGAATAGTCTCGGGATCCACCTCGGGTTCGTAAGATTGGTACCGTACTTTAGGATATTAATTTATACTTAGGTTAAATTAAAATTTGGAGTCATTTAGGGTTCTTTCTTAGTTTTCCCTTATAAAAAAAAACTAGGTGGCGACTTCATAAAACACACACGTGAAGCATACCTGTTTCTAGCATAATTTTGGCCTTTGGGGGAGGGGTTCACAGTTTGGCGACCTTCACTGGGGACTATGTAATATTTTGCAATAAAGTGGACCTACAAATTGCTGCATCAACTAACCTGCCCTTCTTCAGGGTATTATTTTGTTGTTTGCTTTGTTTTTGTACAGGTACCCTAACACGAAAAATCAAGTGTTCTTTCTTTAAGAATACTTGATTAAGGAATTTGGACTTAAATTGTAATAATTTAATGAAAACAATTTAAAGTTGGTTGATTTAATTTTGCACGATTGAGAATCTTTTTCCTCCATTTGGCATAAAAACGAAATTTCAAAATGAATTTCTTCTCTTACTGTTCAAACTTTCTGAGTCCTGGATAGCAAGTAGCGCTGATCGGCAGGTCTCCTTGATTATGTCGACGGACAAGCCAAAGCGTCCTCCCTGTTACGCAAACTATCCCTAATCCTTTTGGGGGTGGCCGCATAAGTATGGCGTACTGTTGGACCCATGCGAAACTACTCTTTTGTTTCACATGTGGTTAGTATATCCTACTCAAGGTTCAGGTCCCTTAATAAGCCCAATTTTGTTCTATTTGTGTCATAACCTATAGAACCCTATCCTTTTAGGGCTGTATGCACCCCATGATGTGAATCAATATCATTAAAAATGGATTAATGACGTGATATGTGCGCATTCATGACATTAATCATCTCAATAAACATTAAAAGCATTAAAAAGAACACAAGAATATTTTTTTTTTTTCCATGCACCAATTGGGAAAAAGGGTCGATCAAACTCACATTCAGCTTGCCCTGATACACAATACTAACCCACTGTAACCCTAAATCCAGCTACCTTTAATCCTATCAGGTACCACTGTTCGACTGCCTTATCATCCAAGTTTCCAGTCCATCACCTAACAAGTGCTATCCCAACCTCACCAGCTTCACCAACTTCAACTGCACACCAATGGCAAATCACTTGCTGACATCGCAAATCTTAATGGAAACAACTGGAAGCCAAAGAATGGAGCCTAAGAATTGAATGAGGCATTAGCTACCCCAGAGGAACTGCGCCTAATAGCTTGAACTAGGTAGTGGTAATGGAAAATGGGGCTTTTCCAACTGCGGGAAAGGGATCCTGCTACCAGCGTCCAATCAGGGACCTGCTGCTGGACCAACGTCTCAAAACCGCTGCCTTGAACCTGGAATGACATGCCCTCCAGAACTGCTACGAGCTGGAAGGCTAGAAAATAAAAGAAAAACCTGGACTTTTGGAAAGGTCAATCACTGCCCTTAAAACACATAAGGAAGTGGTGGACATGGACTCCTTGTCCTTGTTTCCCTGATAGCAAGAATTGGCCGACAAAGTTCAAGAATGCCTAATATGGATAAGTTTTGATGGACCACTTGTCCCAATGACACTGAATGTAATGTGGGGTGCCCTCAACCCGTTTTGGCTTGAAGCAGCGAGCTCCTTGCTCAGTTATTTTTCAACCAATCCTCTGACTTGGTGCTGCTTTGGAAGATGGTTTGTCAGCCTGGGATCGGACTAAAATGAAAGTACCTGGGAAGACATTTGGCAATGCGGTTTAACACGCAAGTTACCCAACTATAATATAGAGGTGGACTGTTAACTCGGAGAGAATTTGGAAACCACCAAAACAAAGAAAGGCCAACGAACCCTTTTCCTCGTTTCCTTAACGAGGTGGAAGGGCCAAGGCCGCCCAAAGATCAATCGGCCTTCAGAACAAGAACAAGGTAAACATAATCATCAAAAAAATCTACTGCCGTGTCTAACCAACAACAACTGCAAACTCAGTACTACTAAATGTTTCAGTCGGGCTCAATTTGCTACTGCACCAAGGTTGAGGATTAAGTCCAAATGGGTCAACCTGAAAGAAGACTCGGGTACCCGCGCGTGCAAAAATATAAGAAGCCTAAGCCAAGCTAGCAAAGTTCACGAAGTTGGCAAGTATTCCCCCCTACGAATCCTTTATGTGTGGGGGAATATGAGAATGGCAGCCAGTCGAGGAAGGGACTTACAGCTGATCTCGGGATTGCCAATACCTTTTTTGGTAATTCCGAGAGGCGTTCAAGGCAAATTACATTAAGCCTTTGGGAAGCAGGCCACCGCCAACCCATTGGCGAGGAACTATAGGGCTGATTGAATACTGTGAGTACCAATCAGGGTAACGGGCACAGACTGAAGCATGCGCTGGACGCCTTAAGAACCGTATCCAAAACCTTGGTGGATAACGATTCAATCAATTCCATAGAGTTTAAGCCGAATAGTTAAGCATAAATACCTTTACCAAATCACGGGAATTAAATGCTATTGTTGCTGACAACAGAATTGATCGATCGCTGTTCGAAACTATTCCTAGAAATGAATGACATCTGTGTCCGTGGACCTGAATGACTTATCTTGAAGAGATCAATGCGATGACTAGGAGTGGGAGACAATATGAACCAATAATTCTGGACAGTCCAAAATAGCCCTACCAAGGGCAGCTGAGCCAAATGAAGACCGGTACCTCGCTTCGCAGTTTGAAAAAGACCAGGCTAGGGTATCAATTTGGGAACTTCTGGCATCCATCTTTCCCTCATCGCTAAGCTCTTTGGCAAAGGCCTTGAGGTCAGCTACCAAACATCGGTGGAGGTTAGTCCCTGAAGTGCTGGTATCCGACCACCCTTACACATATTAAGCATCCAAGATGCAAAGCATTGGGTTTTCTTGAACGAGATCTTGCCTGCAAGGAAGGTAAGCAGTACACAATGATGGCACTTTAATCCGTTACTGTTCAGACTAGAGAAAAGACTGTGCCCATGGTTCTCATTGACAATGGGTCAGCATTGTAAATGTCTGCCACTAAGGGTAGCCTAGTTGTTCTGGGGTTGGAGGAAGCAGATTTCAGTCCATCGACCAAGATAGTCAAAGCTTTATGACAGCACCCCCGGAGGGAAGTATTGGGGGGTTGCTACATTGAAATTAGGCAATTGGGCCAGCTATGATAGGAGTCCCTGTTCCAGTAATTGGAATGGTGCCTACTAGTTTCAAACCTACTCCTGGGACGGCCTTGGATACATCATCTAAGGCAGTGCCTCTTCTCTTGCATCAAAATGGTCAAGTTTCCCTTAGAGGGCAAAGTTATAACTTTCAGGGGATGTCTTATAGCCAACTTGAAGAAGATTGAAGGGCCTCAGCCTTTTTTTGAGGTCAATCCCTGAGAATGTCACCTGCCCCTCTCAGAATTTTCAATATGACACAGACCAGGCACAGTGCATAGGGGGAAAAACTGCAAACCTCTTCCGATTCTCTTTGATTTCGGGACGACGCAAATAACTGCATGGTTCCTTTAATGCTGAAAAATGTCCTAACCGTGCCGGGAATGGTTATGGCAAGCGTCTGGAAAGACATACCCCACACTGCAAGCTTGGGAGTGGGTCCGGTGAACAAAGGGACTTTGGGCTAGGTTATGAGCCCACTGATGAAGGCCCTTGAATGGAAGGAACCGGGGGGAAGAAAGAAGAAGGGTATAACAGATGCGGCCCTACTTTTTGACTTGAATGGTCATTTTCTGCAAATCGCGGGAGAAAACAATTCCTTATGGTGCTTCCAGGAACCATTCTACTGCCCTGACAGCTCTAAGAAAATGCTGCCCAGGCTGGAAATACTTTGTTGATCGTCTGGGACACAAGCCCAGAGGCAATAACCGAGCTGGAGATAGAAGATCTCATGCAGCCACAGCTCTTTTGGACGAGGTTGACAGCAGTTAAATTACTAGTAATGATGGGAACCAAGATTTGCTGAGCCTGATCAAGCCGAATAAAAGGGCCTCTGCACCACTGGTAATACCGGGAGGAGCGCGCTACTGACAAAAACCTTTCCTGAGCCAAACCTGAGTCCAGCTAAATGTCCGAGCTCTTGGTACTGAGTCTGAGTCTGACCCTAGAGTCTGAAAATCGAGTCAGAGGTCCAGTTCGCGAAGTCTTCTGTATTGGATTTGGGAAAATCCGGATTTTAAATTTGATGTATTTGAGGACGATTCTGTTCCGTGTCATAAAAGCTTACAGATCATTGGCTAACCCTGCGTGTGCCATTTTACCAGCATATTCCCAGGAAAAATAACGAAAAAGAAATAATTGAAATAAAAATAAATGAAAAAAGGACGAAAATAATCATTGGCAGAAGATGAACATACATACATTGCATCTGACTGTGTGAACAGGGGGCAGAATCATGAATGCGTTGAAGTAGTTTGCCGATTTGCTTCATGTGGAAGGCTAGTGACATCACGGGGATTGACCAGCAATAGAAGTACATAAGATGTTTCCAAGTGTACCCAGAGTGCTAAGCCGGTAAACAGAAGCTAGGAGGCTGAAAACTGAATGGTCCCTTGAAAATCAAAGGGAGGAAAGTAGCTAAGGCAATTGGAAAACAGTTCATAAGAGGCCATTGCCTACCCAACAATGGTTAGCAAACATAATGTCGGTTCCTAAGGAAGGATGGAAAAGGCTGCCGACTGTGTGTCGATTACCGGATTTGATAAAGCAATGTCCGAAGGACGATTTTTTCCTTTGCCTCATATTGACTTGTTGGTTGACCGATGCTGGACACGAGATGGTTCTCCTTGACTGATTCTCGCTGTCGGGTGACAGATCAGATAAATGATGGGCATTTGCCAGATAAATAGAAAGAGCGACAATTCATCACAGAGTGGGGCCTATTGCTATGGGTCATGCCTTTTGAATAGCTTCAAAATGCCGGGGCAACTTAGTCAAGAATTGGAACAACTATTCTTCCACGACAAATGATTCATAAAGAAGTTGAGGTGTATGGTACGACATTGGTTGTTAATCGAAGACAGCTGAAGAACAATACACAGCCACTTGAGAGTTCTTCCTTAGGCTCGAAGTACATTAAAGCTCAACCCGACAAAATGTCTGTTTGGGGCTACATCTGGAGTATTTTCTGGGGCATATGGGGTCAGCCAGAAAGGCCATAAAGATTGACCCTTCAAAAGCGAAAGCCATTTTGGAAAATGCCAGCACCGAAGAACGGAAAGAGGAAGTTCGGGGTTTCCTGAAAGGGGTATCCGCTCAATGGAACGAGATTGTTAGAAAAGCCTTTGTCAGAGTTGCAAACAGTATTTACTATCTCCGCCCAGTCATTGCAACAGCAAGGGCCAGGAAAACCCTTTGCTATTGTCCTATTGTGATAGAAGAAGCGAATGGGGGTTGCAAATGCTAGCCTCAACAAGTAGAAGACACCAAGGGTTAGAAAATGCCCGTGTACTACCTGTAGGAAAGGATGCTAGACTATGAGCTGAGGTATAATAGATAAGAAGTTATGTCTGGCTCTAAGTTTGGCGTTGTACAAAGCTGCAGCACTACTTTTCATCCCTAATACACATATGTTATCTCTGAATCGACCCTTGAAATTCCTTAATGGAGAGGCCGATTCTTTTTACAGTAAGATGGCTACGGTGGGTGTCAGTGCTCACAGCCCATGACTTGAAATTTGTACAACGGAAGGCAGTAAAGGAGGGAGCCTTGGCTGAAAATAGCGGAACTGCCGTGGAAGACCAAAATGAAAGAAGTGGAAGTTTACCGACGAAAGATCTCTTGAAACTATGGGAAAAATGATGGTTTTGGGAGAATTGTAATTTTGATGGAGCTCGATTATCACAGGGAAAATGGATTGGGAGGTCGTGTTCAAAACTCCTTGTGGAGAATACGTCCCAATCGCAGTCAAGTTATGATTTCGACTGTCACGCAACAATGAGCAGAGTATGAAGCTTGCATTAAGAGGGTTAGAAGCGGCCCTAGAAAAGGGATAAAAGTTCCTTAGGGCTTTTCGAGAATTCCAATTTAAATATTCTCTTTAAGCTCCTAAGGAAGTGGAAAATTAGGAAAAGAGCGTTTGGTCCCTTACCTACAACGCTTGGACGAATTGGCTCAACAATTCGAGGATCTGGTCTTTCCCATTAACTT
>NW_023591313.1:130508-141082 GCF_014843425.1 Jatropha curcas | reverse complement strand
TTTGAAAATTAGTAGCTACTTGCTTTACATGGAAAAGGCAGGCCAATAAAATTCAAGATAGAAATTCTTTTGCAATGAAAGGTTATGTAACGACTCAAGCACATATTGTTCACTATGATATTACGATCCAACCATAAAAATCACAATTTACAATTACATCAGCAACCTCTGGTTTGGTAACCATTCATGATAGGAATGCCTTCGCTCCAAAAACAAAACTACCATCCAAAAATTCAGTTTTTGAAGCCTATCTAATCGCATTCACTTAAACAAAACTAATCCACATATACTATAAAATAAGGCTGAATCCCTCGGATTAAACTATAAAATAGTTGCAGCCTATATTTGTTTTCCATATTGCATACAATTGGCACAGTTTCCATGTCTCAAATGATTTAGGCCCCAGCAGAAGACTGAGGAAGGCCAGTAAATAGGTGGCTTCCAATATAATCATGACTTCAAGTAAACAGCATTTCAGATATGACGCAAATGTCTAGTACAGCAAGCTACAAATGAATGTATAAATCAATTATCCATGCACACCCACAAGAATAGATATGTAAATACAAAAAGTTCTAGTGTTGAACATGAAATATACAATAGAATTAAGTAATAACAACTGGTAACTGCAACAGAACTTACATGTCGATGACAAGTTTAATAAGCACACTCACAGCCACGTCCATTGATGGCTTTCCACTGTTATTACTTAATCTAGATGATACAGTGAAATTATTAGCACTTGGTGAATATGTCTCTGAGCTAACTGCAGCAATAACCTCGCATACCTCAGCAGGATTCAGACGTAAAGGTTGCTGTTCACTAAATTACATTGAAAAGGAAAATATGAGAGGAACATGGGAATGGTAAAAGCTTATGATTTAAGCTTCTATTCTTGAATGTAAACAACAGTTATATCCAAACAAATCACTTCCATAATCTACAATGTTAAAAAAGCAAATGAAATGGCAGGGGTCAAATGCAATACCATAAATACCAAAGAGGAACATTGAGAGGTATTTTCAATCCAAAGCCAGACACCAGAAGCACCAATAGAAAATTGTTGATTTTATATTCACACACACACATTCCAATTGGTCTTAGAACACAGGTTGAAGTTTCAGATTCAACTTCAAAAGATATTATGCATTTATGAACTATTAGAAGTTACAAAACACGCACGCACACACACACACACACACACACACACACACAAACATATATATATACATATATATATTAAAGCAGTATTATTGGTGAGGCCTTTTCTTTTCATTTGCTTTCACATGTAATTTTTTTTTTTTTTTACTTGATTATCTAACCCAATTGAGTGAGGAAGTCTTATCCTCCACTCCCTGTCCTCTAATTTTCTGCCTGTTGAATGGGTGGGTTTTTTTTTTTTTTTTTTTTTTCCGTCTAATTTTACTGCCTGTGATGGGGTGGTTTTTTCGGTTTTTTTTTTTTTTTTTTTTTTGGGGGGGGGGGGGGAGGGGATGTTGGACTGGAAGCTACACCATAGAAAAAGAAGCACTCACGAAAAAACTATGTGCATGTATCATTGAAAAATTTTTTTGCAGATATAAGTATACAGGCTTGCCAAGAGAAGAAAATGGGTTCCTTTAATCATAAATGACCTATAAATGTTCGAAAAAACAAAAAGAACGAAAACGGGGGGGGGAGGGGATGTTGACTGGAGCTACACCTAGAAATAGAAGCACTCACGAAAAACTATTGCATGTATCATTGAAAATGCAGATATAAGTTCATACAGCTGCCAAGAGAAGAAAAAATGGTTCCTTTAATCATAAATGACCTATAAATGTTCGAAAAAACAAAAAGAACGAAAACCAGAGCCATCTAAATCGCAAGAGGACCATAAATGACAATCTCCCCTTCTGTACCTGTAGTGACGATACTGGAAAAGAGGTCGAGCACGTGTGCGGAATGTGCTTGCTGGAGAATCCTCCCTGCCAAACAGGAATAAAAATAGTTGAGATGCTACTAAATTTCCAAACTATATAAAATTGAAATGCACGGACATCTTAATTATCATAATGTTTCAGGAAAAGCTTTAATTTTATGATAACTAGACATGCAAACAGACTAATGTAAAGAAAATGTATTGCAGAATGACCCATTAACATATCGTAAAATAAATACGTATGAAATTTTTGGTTTTGTTTTCATCCTTTTTTTTTGCCTGTATTCTCCTCTTGTCAATAGTTATATCATATATATCTGGTGTAAATTGTACTAATAGACAATTTTCTTTACCATTTCATGACACATTTTCTTAGTCGTTTCTTAATGTTCTATCAAGTCTACAGTTCTTGCTATTGATTAGGAAAAATCAAATGAACTTTTCCCAAGTATTATTCTATCTTCTTCCAGCTCATGATTCATTCATGTACAAATGTAAAAAAAAGAGAAAGAGAAAAGAAAAAGGATGGACTGAAGTTGATAAGGAAACAATAACTATTCCCATATTGATTTGACTCAATTGCTGTTATTAACTGTTAAAAGAAGGCACATTGCAAGTCAAATTTGGATGGTCTAAAATAAACCGATATCATGAGTATTCTTCCCAACGCTGAATTTCACGCTCAAATAAATCTAACAATTCTCAGACAGAACAGAAGAGCCCAGGTGTGCTAAAGGTAAAGACTAAATGATAACAACCATCGCATCACTTTTCAAGTTGAGCCAAAGTTGCTTTAATATCTACTATCACATGAAGACCATAAAATGAAAAGGACAATCTCTTATCTTAGCACAAAATGAGTCACCATTTATCCGTTTAGAGATGAAATAAATTAATGCACGAATGGGAAAAAGTAATCTTAAAAATGGAACAAATTCTCCAAGCATAGCAAAACAGTAATATCAGTTAGAAGAACATACCAAATTTGGCGAGGTCCTGCTTTACTGCGTTTACATGCTGTTATTGCCCTCAGATGGGGTCGAGCAGAGGCTGAATTAGTAATGGTTGTAAATGATGAGGGCTGCAATAGTTGATCAAGATAAGGCATATCAGCAGTTCTGAAATATTTCCAAGGCTGACCCATTATTTTGGCTTCCATGTCTCCTACCAGTAGAGCTGCAGCACCTAATTCTAGGAAATTACGCGTGCTCATATCTTGAAGGTCCACAGAACGACCACTGTATTATAAAACAGGATGAGAATTCAGTTGAACTCTTTTAGCGTCTTGTGACAACATTACATAAACAACCAACTTCTATTGCAAAATGAAAAGTTAGATGAAGAAAAAAAGGCAAAGAAACTATTACTTTTCAGCTGAGAGAAATGACAAAGGATGTTCCCCAACCCAACGCCATTTTAAAACATCACCTGCAATGTAATCCAGGTCCTCTCTTGTAACAACTGTTTCCATATTTGATAAGTTCGAAACAGGTAAGATGGCAGTATCTTTTTTCTCCGAAGATTCTCCACTACTTGCAGGGCTTAACTGGGAATTAAAGGATCTACTCAACAAAGATGACAATGACGGAAGAGACTGCCTTGATGCAGAGAGAGCTCCAGCAAAAGCTGCTGGTTGGAATGATCGCCTTGGAACATGTTTAGCTACTAGAGAACGTACATAATTTAATGACTTTACAAGTGCACCGGAAGCAAAACTGGATACAGGCAGAGAAGGTGAAGAATTTGTAGAAGCTGTGGATGGAACAGATTGTTGATTCAGAGATCGTGACCATGGTGACAACCGTCTATTCGGGCTAATATTGCATTCAGCAATTGTGCACACACAAAATCGATCAATCTGAAGTAATGTCTCCTCACTGGGTTTATATCTGCAGCAAAATAATATTAAAACTCATAAAAACCTAACAATATAATCTAGCAGAGCTGACTACTATCAAGTGATACACATGGAAAGACATCAATTGCCTGCTCAATGCACAAATGACATGGAAATAAATAAATAATTAAAGTATCATTGACCCTCTAAAGGATCAGATTTAGTACGTGGGCTCCAATGAGTTATTTAACACCAAGATGATAGCAAAAAAAGAGAACCTGTCCTTCTCCCCAAATACCAAAAAAACTGATACAAAACTGCAGTAAAAGAAGCTTTCATTTGATTGACTAGAAACCCATGGGAAACCATCAAGACAACACAAAACATTACATATTATGACAAGTTGCGAGACCAATGTGAGGGAGAAGTATTCCAAGCATCAATATCAGTTTATATCACATTCTATTAGGACAGGTCCAAGTAACAGTCATGCAGGTTGACTTAGCCAAAAGAATACAAAAGAAAATTTATAGAAAACCAAAATCTTAAAAACAAGTAGCAGAAACACCTCTATGAAAAAAATGAAGAGCTAAACATAGACAAATTAAGCATTATTTGGCTTTGTACTAAACCATACATAGTTCATGAAACATAAATTGGCTCATTAACTATCAAATCTAAGGGATAAGTACAATGATATCTCCAAGGAACGTGTTAGAAATCTCTGAACTGAATATCAATAAGTATGAAAAGCAGAAACCCAGCTAAATGTAATGAATTCTAAATTTAACCTCTTCTAAGGCCACAAAAAAGCAAGAGCTGCTTCACTATAGATCATTGCAGACATAATAAAATTTGAACAAATTTGGGTGTTTTAGTCAAGGCACTGATATAAATATAATAATATAAATATAATAACGGAAGAAAGGCTAATGTCAAACTATAGGGTAAAAAATTATTCTTTAATATAGGCAACTCTAAAACAATATATATAAGGGAAAATTACTATTTAGTCCCTGAGGTTTTGACCTAATTTACTAACTTATTCCTCTGCTTTGGTAAACCCTATGAGTAATCCTCAAGGTTTAGCTCCATTGGACAATTTCATCATTCTGTTTAAAACCAGGCATTTTCACCATTAAATATCAGTAAAAAGACCACACTACCCTTTATATGATAAAAATACAAAAATTCCCTTGTCCACTAATTTACTAATCCTCCATATCTCCATCTCTATATCTCTCTTCTATGGGTATCCATCTCCATGTCTATTTTTCTCTATCTTTCATCTCCATGTCTTCTTTTTTCAAAATTGATTAGATTTTGCAATGGGTATCCAATTGAGGATGGAGTGGATAATAGAAATAGTTGAACAGCCAACTAAATCAATATCAAAAACTCTAAAATCTCTTGAAAACTCAATTGTGAAAAGAAGTTTAAAAATTAATAAATAATAATAACCCAACAACTGCAAAAGCTGTGATCCTTGAAAATATTATTTTCCCAATTCAAAACAAAATCTAAATATTATAGACTTCACAATACAACCAAGTACAACCAAGGTTCAGAATTGGGATCAGTATGCAGCTCCTTTCTTACATCACAAGTTTAGTATACTCATTGCCCCCATTTCATCTCATTTATCTTGACCTGTTTACCAAAAATTAATAATAAAATAAAACAAAAATAGATCTAAGTCTATGGTCTAAACATGCAAAGAATAAAAGATATCTCTCCAGCCCACGCCATCAATGATAAGATAGTTTTTCTTTCTGGCTTCATCCGGAAAATGGTAATGATGGGCAAATAAATCAATTCTAGGGGATTAATTTCACCCATTGTTCATCTGTGCGGCCATAGAATGACGCACTGCCAGAATACCTGCTCCCCATCCAGCAGAAGCTTATGGCATAGGATGCTCCAAATGAGGAGCAAACTGAACTCCAGTGTATGGATGAGCAGGGGTTCCAACTGAATGAACAGGATGCTGTTGCCCAAGAATAGAAGGTTTCGGTTAGTGGAGATGTAAAAGGAACAAAATGGAGAGGGATACCCATAGAAGAGAGAGAAAGATAAAGATGGAGATAGGAGGATTAGTGGGTTAGTGGACAAGGCATTTTTGTATTTATATTATACAAAGGAAAATGCAGTCTTTCATTGTTATTTAATGGTGAAAGTCACTTTTTCTAACAGAAGGATAAAATAGTCCAATGAAGCTAAATCTCAGGGACTACTTATAGAGTTTACCAAAATAGAGGGATGAGATAGTAAATTAGGTCAAACCTCAGGAACTAAATAGTACTTTTTCCAAGATATAAATACAATCTCAAATCCACACCATATCCTCTTATTTACATGTGCGTTCAGTCTTCAATGTTAAAACCAACAAAATAATGAAGCTATACCATAAGTACAAAGAAAACAAAAACAATGCTTCAAGTCTCATGCCTAGATAAGTCAATCAAGAAACCTCTTCAAATATCCTCAGGATACAACAACACAACAAAGTCGATGGCTATACTTGTGTAATGCTAGCATTTAAATCACAGGTCTCTATACAAATTCAGATACAAAAGAACTGCATTATCAAATGGCAACAGTACTTAAAAAGTAACTCCAATGAAATACGTGCTGCTAAACAATCAATTATCATTAACACATCAAGTTCCGTGTTATCATTATAAGCTAAATAATCACTTATTTACACTCAACAAGATAACAGAAACAAGCTTGTGCAAGTAAACATACCTTAGAAGGTATCTCTTCAAAAGTGCAACACATCTAGCAACAACAGCTGGGCTGGAGCAGATGAAAGCCATATCAGCAGAAAAAGACTTAAATATTATAACAGCTATTATCCTAAAATATATGCTAAAAAAACAAAACACAAATTGAGCACGAAAAAATAAAGGGGAATGGCATGTATGCATATCAATGGAAATATAATATGTAAAGATGCAAAGGATATTAGTGAAGCAATAAAAGAAATGAAATCTAGAGATTATTTTGATCCAATTTTACATATAAAAATTCACATTTGACTTGCAAAACTGTGTGGAGGGTTTTAGTACGCTTTAGGAAATTTTATTCTAACAAACTGTTTTGTGTTTTTTGTAGATATTACAATTTTCACAATGATAATAGCAAATAATTTTCATATATGAAATACTAATATTAACATCTACATTAAAAGTATAGCATTGAGGTTAAAGCAGCATTAAGAAATTTTTACAACCAATTAGTATAGCATTAATACCATATCAATAGCTTAGAATAAGACAGTAAATTGTATATAAATTTCGATAGCATGTCTTCTTTATAGACTAAAATAAATCATGAACCATACACATAAAATACAGTTAAGCACAAAAAAATAAAATCTTAAATCAAATATCAGAAGGGAAAGATTAGAAAAAATAGCATCTAATGAAAGAATAAACCACATGGACATGGAAGAAACAAGCATTTCAAATCTTGATTTCACATGGCACAGCAAGTTCACAATGAGCACTTACATGTAAAAATGAAATATTACATTTACCTGCGCTCCCTTTCAGCAATTGTATGTTCTAAAATTACAATATAAGCCAGGTCAGTTGTTGCAGGTGAAGCCAAATAGTCCTGCATTTGTGAATTGAAGTTGTAAGATCAAAAATTAAATGGCATGCACATTAATTTAGTACATATTAGAATTTCTTTTATATGCTCATCAGTGTGATTTGAACCCATGGGCAACCAATACAAACTCGGTCACTTTAACACTCAAGCTATGGTAGGGCCAAGCAGAAAGCATATTACTCATGAAGAGTATCACAGAGGACTTTTAGATTGGATTAGATAAGCTTTTCTTTGGAGACAATCTTATGTTGCCAGCACACTTCAAGACCAAGGCTAATTGAGGGTCTCAAAGAAAGACTGAGAAAAGCAAAGTATGTTTTGTGTTGCACTATAGGAATAATATAAAAAAGAAAAAAAACACTGCATCAGCGATTCAATTAAGCATGTTCAAAGATTCCCTTTCCTCTTCCTTATTCCATCTATAGTTTAAACTAATGTTATTTCACTAAGTATAATAAGAGGAATAACAAAAGATGGAAAACTGGTGCTACCAATGACTCCTATCTATCCAATGCCAAAATTGCTTAAATTACCTCGTGTGATGGCTGGTTACTCAAAAATAACAAAGCAATCAAATAAGGCACCTGCCCTTGTCAATTACCACAAGGAGCAGAATTTTATTGTATTCTAACTTTCTAGATAAGAAACAGATGCCGTTTAAAGATTGAAAAAAAGAGATAGTATATAAAACAAAAAGAAAAAAAGAAAGAACATTTACGGAATGAGAAACTAATAATAATTGGAAGCCGAATCAACTACTATCTCCATGAAAAAACTAACTGATATTTAATTTTCAAAATTCTTTCACTGTCTAAAAAGAAATTCAATTTGACTAAAATGGCAACAAATTTCCACTAAAGAATTTTATTTACAGCCCTACAGCATGTTTAGCTGCCGAGAAAATGCATAAATAAGATAAATCGAAACAAATTCTTCAACGCTTTGTGTTATGCCCGGCACTCTAGGAACTAAGCAAGCTCCATTTACAAAGCCTAAATGCCAGTAATTTCCTTAATTTCCCTCAGTTTACCAACATTCCAATACAACAAAACCCAAATTTACAACCTGAACACCAAATTAAATCGTCAAAATAAAACCAATTCAAATCCTCTCAACTCAAAGATCCAATGGATCCAACAGAATGAAAAAGAACGAGGCAACGCAATTACTCACGCGAAGAGTTCTAGATGCTTCAGTGACAGCAACGGAGGGATTCCCATGATGAGAGGTAGCGCCGGCAGCAGCAGCGGAGGAAAGACAATCTGCGATGGCATGGCGAAGAGGCTCCGGCGGTTTCTTGAACGAAGAAGATCTCAACCTAGACACACTGCCAACGGCTCCGAGTTGGAACAGCTGTAGCCTAGAACTCCCAGGGCTGTTCCGTGACGGACTGAAAGTAGAAGACATGGAAATCGAAAGCGGTTAAGGTTAGTGCACGAAATCTCTATGCAACTAAGATTTATTTGTTCGTCAGCTTAGGGCTTGAAAAAGAAAAGGAACGCGTCGAAGTCAGTCTGTAGACGAAGAAGAAGAAGACTCCACATTTGAAGAAATCGAAACTGCAAGTGCTTTTTTTTTTTTTTTCTCTCTGTTGTGTGAAACAGGAAGTGAAAAAGCGAGAAAAAAGAAGTTTTTAGTTTAATTTTGGGTTAATATTCGATTAGATGGAGATGGAGAGATTAGATTAGATTAAGATTTGATTAATTAGTACTAATAATAATTATTGAAATTGGGTTTGAGGGAGTATTAGCTGTAAGTATATGCGTAGATTTATGGGGCTGCATTAGCTGGCAAGCGCTAAATTGTGTTTTTCGCTTTTTTAGAGAGTGGGAGAAGAATGTCAAACTTTGAAAGATAATTTGAGGATCCAATGGTAAATTTGGAGGAAAAAAAAAACTGAAAATTTTTTCTGCTTTTAACCGTAATTAACTGAGCAATTACAGTTTACAGTTATAGACGTTTGCTTACTGCAACATTAAAATTTATAGAAATATTGAATTAATAAAAAAATTAAAAAAACTAATCGTATTAAATTAGATTATGAGAATACATCAATCGCATAGTCCGCTGATAAATGCATATACAATAACTTGATAATAAATCTAAATTTGTCTAAATATTTATAATTAAAATTATTGATGTAATTATATTTTTAAAAATATCATATTTTCGGTAAGAAATTAAGAATTTAATTTTCTGCCCTTATCAAATAAAAAGTATAGGTAGGAACTTGCTTGGTCGTGATTTATGTAAAAAAAAAATCAAATAGGATATTTTATTAAGAAGAATCAAGATATGAAATACACACCATCAAAGTGTCTCTATATTTTTTTTATAAAAAATCTAATAATAAATTAATAAATAAATTTTGATTTAAAGTATATGATCGAAGTGACAGAATATAATGCATGCACCATAGACAATTGCTCTCCACTTGCTGACTATTCATTGCCATTATTTCACTATATGGTTTTCTATTAATATGATCTAATCATGTTTAAAATTATTGAAAAATATGTCTACATTTCTCTTTACATAACTCATCAAATAATAAAATATCAATTAGTAATCATTTTATATCGATAGGTAAAAGTTTTCACTTTTCACCATTCGGGGATCTAATTCATTTGTGAAATTTTATTCGTTTTTTATATTATATGCGTTTTTATATACCTTTTTTTTGTTAGAATAAATAAAAATACATCAAATGTATTGTAATAAGATGATCATCACATTCATATGTATATATACATACACCCTATGATCATCAAGTATAAATGTTTTTTTAAAATTAATATTAATTTATTATTAATAGTAGTTCAACGATAAAGACGAGATCAAAGAAGAATCAGTAGGAAAAATAAAATCAATATTACAGCTTTGATTTATCATTACTATCTCCATTTTGTCCCTCAACAATTTCATCAAATCCAATCTTATCCAACACCTCACGGCCCCAAACTGCTAGCCTATTCTTTGCATACACGTGTCCATCCCATTTCCTATTCACCAGCTCCTCTCCCAACCTTCCCGCTGCCTCGATGGTCGCCTCCGAGCTATCGTGTGCCGACTGGATGATTCTTCTCTCCACCGCCATTTCTGCTGTCAACCTCGCCGCCGTCAACACCAACTCTCTCCTCACATTCGTATCTCCGATTTTGGACTTCAGAATTGCATTGAACCAAGCGGGAATAACCA